>JAZHYW010048735.1:0-16038 GCA_037355805.1 Ixodes ricinus
GAGACAGGTCTCAACGAGTCCGTGACGTCAACGGGACGTGTGTGCGTGCGTGGGGCTTGGCGCGCTCAGGAAAGGGAGAGAGGCATGACCTAATTGCGGAGGACCATGGCTACGACGCACTTCTGGCTACGACGCGGCGGACTTTGCTACGACGCACTTGACGGCGGAGTTGCTGCTGCGCACCTGCTGCCCTGGCGGGGAGTGGGGAGAAAACGGACCCCTATATAAGGCGGAGCGCGAGGCTGCTCAGGAGTTCTCTCGGATTTGACGACTGTATCGCAACCATGTAATTAAACCGTTCGTTACGTTACCAATTCTCCCACCTCCACTGGACCCTGGGTTCTTCACTTCGGGGAATGGTCGTCGTCACGAGCCAGGAAGCTCCCGGACGTGCGGCTCAAACCCCGCCTCTAACAACTGGTTGGCAGCGGTTGGGATCGGACCATGCGACATCGTGCTACATCTGCGGGTGAGCGTTTGGACTTTGCTTTGAGATTCGCCAGGCTTCAGATTATGGGTAATTAATTTTGAACTGCTGGGAATCCTTAAGTTTTGACTCGTGCGCTAGGTTTGTGTACAACCTTGCGACAAGTTTTAGAACAAAGCCAAAGCTAAAGAGCAGCGATCATGGATCTAATGAGGTTACTGAGAACAGATTTATTCTGTTTGTGTGAAGAATTGGGTGTGGAGGTGGAGCAAAAGATGAAGAAATCTGAGATCAGTAAAGCGATTTCAGAGAGCGCAGAAGCAGAGGAAATTAAAATTGCGTGGGAACTGCTTCAGAACGCTAAGAGCGAGGCTGCAGCGAGAGAGGAACGAGAACGAGAGCAGGCTGCAGCGAGAGAGAACAGGAGCAGGCTGCAGCGAGAGAGGAACGAGAACAGACTGCAGCGAGAGAGGAACGGGCGCAGACTGAGAACGAGAGCAGGCAGCAGCGAGAGAGGAACGGGAACGAGAGCAGGCTGCAGCGAGAGAGGAACGAGAACGAGAGCAGGCTGCAGCGAGAGAGGAACGAGCGCAGGCTGCGACAGAGGAGCGAGCGCTGAAAAGGCTAGAGCTCGAAATTGAGCAACAGCGATTAAACTCGCAGAACAGTAGAGTTGGGGCTCCGGTACGAGCAAGTGAGACCGAGTCGTATCAAATGAAGAAGCTCATGCAGCCGTTTAAAGTTGGGGAAGACGTGGGCCTGTTCTTAGTGAACTTTGAGAGGACATGTGAGAAGTTGAGCTTCGCCCCAGAAACGTGGCCGCAACGGCTTTTGACTTTGTTGCCCTGTGAGGCTGCAGAGGTTGTCGCGCGCCTTAGTGCTGGAGACGCGGACGACTACGACAAGGTGAAGTCCAGCCTTTTGAAACGGTACCGCCTTTCTGCCGAGGCGTTCCGTCAAAGGTTTAGAAACGCATCCAAAAAGAGCAGCGAGGGCTACTCGGAATTCGCTTACGGGCTTAAAACCAATTTGATAGAATGGTTGAAGAGCGAGGAAGTGTACGAAAGCCGAGACAAGGTAGTCGAGTGTGTGTGCCTCGAACAGTTCTTTCGTAGCATTCCGCAGTCAGTCAAGCTCTGGGTGCAGGACAGGGTAGGAGTCGACTCTGTCGAAAGGGCCGCTGAGCTAGCCGAGGAGTACGCAACGCGTAGAAAGCTGAGCGGAGAGGAAAGCGAACCCGGCCGGAGCGATCAGCGCAAGACCTTCCGACAGGGAAACGGCTCGCGAGAAAACGGGCCCGAGAAGCCCGAAGCAGGACAAAAGGTCCCAGAAAAGAGCGCAGAACACTCGAACGGAGACGAGGCGCGGAAAAGCCAAACAGGGCAGTTCGAGGCAAGGAAGCCGTTCCTGTGCTACAACTGTCAGGAGCCGGGACACACAGCGGCCAGATGTAAGAAACCGCGGGTTGTGTTCTCGACCGTGACCGGTAGTGACGAGGACCTGGAGCTCCTTCGTCCCTATCTTCACGAGCTCCAGGTAAACGGAAAGCCGTGCAGGGTGCTTCGGGACAGTGCAGCGACGATGGACGTTGTTCATCCGTCGTATGTAACGACATCCGATTTTACTGGAAAGGTAGTTTGGATCAAGCAGCTGCTCGAAAAGCACAGTGTCTGTCTGCCTATGGCGACGGTAAGGATAACTGGCCCGTTCGGAGAGCTAGTGACAGAGGCGGCTGTCTCGCAAACAGTCCCGTTGGAGTATCCTTATTTGTTTTCTAACCGGTCAGAATTCCTGCTGCGCGAGAGGGGTCAACAACTGGGAGAGGGACTAGTTCAGTCAGGTACGAGGTCCAAATCGCGTCAGCTCGCCCCTTTGTTGACGAGTGATCCAGAGCCAGAGGCAGCTGTCGGGGAGCAGGCACTCCCAGAGCTCGAGGCAGAGAAACGGGATGAGAGGGACCAGGTTGTAGAACAGCCTGACCTCGTAGCACTAGAAAGTGTACGCCGTCCCAACGAACCGGCGGAAAAGGCGGAGGAAGACGGGATCAGTGAAAGATCTCTCGTAGCTCCGGCGTCACGTAACTTTGGTCCTCTGCTACGAGTAGACAGAGTGTCTTTGACAGTCGAGCAGAAGAGCGACCCTAGTGTGTCAGGGTTTCGCGGTACAGCTCAGGAGATTGCTAGGACCAATGTGACGGGGCATGAAAAAGGCGGATTGTTTTATCGGCGCTATAAGGACCGCATTTTCACGTCTAGAAATCACGTGAAAATCGATCACTACGACTTCAGGGCAAGAAAAAGGAAAGGCAAATTTAACGGCAATGCCGATGGGTTGAGCAGATTTTTCTGGTATCACGAAAGCAGTAGGGATGATCTCAGAGGTCTCCGTCATCCACGGGAATGAGGATCAAAGTGGGGGCACTTCGTTAAAACCCCAACAAGACCTCACAAATTGCAAAAAGTTTTTGTCTTTGTATTTTGTTCATAGTGACCTCTTTGGAAAAATGAGTTGTGTTTTGGCGACAGCGGGTCTCGATACCCGCAATTGTCCTAAGGTTTTAAATTTGTAGTTTTTTTTGCAAATTTTTGTAATCCGTAGTCCAGTCTGGCGGGTCTCTGGCGAATTCCGAGCGTTTGGCTGCTGTGTGGCGTGGTGTTGTGTGGGACGTTTCCGCTAATGCCTCCGTTGTAAGAGGTTTGGGAGTTTGTTTGGTGCTTGCAGCGACTTCTCAAGGCCTACTCCAAGCCCACCTCTTCAGGCCAGCGATTGTACCACCGGCCTTTCGAGGTTTCCCTGGCCCCGGAGGGGCTGTTAAGAATGGAACCTTCGGCGACCTTCTTCCGAGTTTCAACGCGGCGGAAACGAGTCATGATCTGTCCGGGAACGTCGCCTGCTGGACGGGGCCTACGCGAAACGAGTCTCGAGGAGTACGGAACCGGCGCCTACGTGTCTGCGCCTGCGGAGACAGGTCTCGACGCGCCCGTGACGTCAACGGGACGTGTGTGCGTGCGTGCGGCTTGGTGCGCTCCGGAAGGGGAGAGAGGCCGGGCCTAACTGCGGAGACAGGTCTCGACGAGTCCGTGACGTCAACGGGACGTGTGTGCGTGCGTGGGGCTTGGCGCGCTCAGGAAAGGGAGAGAGGCATGACCTAATTGCGGAGGACCATGGCTACGACGCACTTCTGGCTACGACGCGGCGGACTTTGCTACGACGCACTTGACGGCGGGTTGCTGCTGCGCACCTGCTGCCCTGGCGGGGAGTGAGGGAGAAAACGGACCCTATATAAGGCGGAGCGCGAGGCTGCTCAGGAGTTCTCTCGGATTTGACGACTGTATCGCAACCATGTAATTAAACCGTTCGTTACGTTACCAATTCTCCCACCTCCACTGGACCCCTGGGTTCTTCACTTCGGGGAATGGTCGTCGTCACGAGCCAGGAAGCTCCCGGACGTGCGGCACAAACCCCGCCTCTAACACGGGGAAGCGCTTACTAAGCGTGCGCTTGCGATATGCGCCAACCAGATGAGAATAACCGCAGCATCCAGTGATCAGACCTCATCTGCCGCCAGCGTTTGCTGATTATTGCGTGTTCATTTGAGAGCAAACTGGAGTCTGTCAGACCTGCTGGCATCAAGATGAAGCCAGAACCAATGAGTAGAACCGAAGTCGTAAAGCAGTAGATGAACTAGTATATGGGAGTCCCCGGACCAGATGGATCACCCACGGCATTTTATAAAATATTTAAGCCGGACATCGAGCCGTTGCTACATCGAATCTTTTGTCAATCCTGTCAGGATAACGAATTACTACCCTCTTTCTTGAGTGCGTATACAGTCTTGATTCCTAAAAGTGAGGACGCGTCTATGCGTCGAAGCACTAGCAACTATAGGCCAATTACACTGGCAAACGTGGACTATAAAATACTGATGAAAGTGCTGGCTAGGAGGCTGCAAAACGCGAGAAGGCAAATTGTAGGCTCACAGGATATGCACAAAAATACACACCGCTATAAGTGTACTAGAAGTTTGTGACTCGGAATATCGGAAAATAGCAATGATCCAGATAGACCTGGAAAAGGTCTTTGATCGTGTGTGCCATGGAATTCTTTTTTTTTTTGCATTTTAGAATATTTCGGCGTTGGTTCGGTTCTACTGCAGGAAGTAAAAATGGCCTACTCAAACTGCTCAACAAGACTTGTTGTCAACAGAGAAGTTAGCTGCCAGATAAACGTCCACTCTTTGGTACGGCAAGGATGACCATTGTCCCCCTTGCTTTTCGCAATATACTTAGAGCCTTTCTGCCGTTTCGTACTTCAATGTACACACATCACGGGATTTATTTCAAATCAGAGTGAAGTTAAAATACTGTCATGCGCGGATGATATAGCCATTGTTTGCTCGGATAAACAGAGCATCACTTAAGTAGTGGAAGTGACGAGGCGTTTTTGTGACGTCACCGCATGTGCAGTAAACTGGTTGAAGCGCTACGGACTATGGCACGGCCAGGTGGTTGAATGCTCCAGATCTTTTTAAACTATCAAGTGGTCGAAAGTGCCCCATAAGTACCTGGGTGTTCCCCTAGAACATTATCATGATAACACAGAACACTGGCGCGAGGAAATTGATAAACTAAAGGCGGCTACGGAGAAGTGTGTGGAAAATTGGACATGTGTATTTTCGCGAGAGCGACTGTTTGCAGTGGCGTAGGCAAGACGGGGGAGGGGAGGGGGATTCGGGGTCAAACCCCCCCCCCCCGGTGCGCCGCTCGCTCCTCAACGCAGTCGGTCTTGCACGGGGCACGGAGCAAAGCGGGAGCGCGGACTATCTCCAACTTATATGCTTTCGGGAGGAATGTTTGTGGGGTAGAAAATGCTCAAATAAATAAAATAGTCAATATTTCTTCATTCATGCTTATTTGATGGGATGCGGAACTTGATCTCAGATATATAGAGAACGGATATTTCGAAACATTTGTGGGGTGAAGGATGGCAATTTCAAGGCAAAGTATAACAAACTATCCTCACTGAAATACATAGTTAAATCAAACTAAAGCTGGACATAATAAAACGCACACATGGTGATAATATAAAACAATGTCAGTGATGTAAGGAATATTAAATGAATTGTAAAAACAATTGCACTGTAAGCAACGGGTGGCGCTGCGCTCACGCACACCTTGTGTACTGATCAGAATTACGTGCTTTCGACTAGAAATTACCGCGAATAAAAAAGTAACTGTGACTAGTTATTTCAGAAAGCAATTTACAGGCTCTCTTGATCATTTCATTTATGCCAAGCGCCTACATATTAAGATGCAGCCGCCTGCGTTCACGGCAAAGAATATCCAGGATGTCCACCGCTTGAACTTCAATGTCGCGGTGAACATTCAAAAGCACTAGACCGAGCAGTCGCTCATTCGAAGTGGACGCTCTCAGGTATGTTTTCAACCGTCGTAGTGAAGAGAACGAGCGCTCAGCTTCCGCCGTTGTTACGCGCAGAGTCGCTAGGATCTTGAGGAGACGATAGACGTTTGGGAATAGGGCCTCCGGACAGAGGGCGACCGCCTGTAGCGCAGACGTGACGGGCGTTTCATGTTTCTCCCTCTTTCATTGGACGCCTAAAATTTCCCTATTTTTGGCGAAGTTTCCCTCACTTCGTGAAATTTCCCTCCATCGAGACGCCCGTCTCGATGGTCGCTCACGGATGCGATGAAGTCCGTCTTGCTTTCTGCTTTGCATGTCGAGGTGGCATCCGATGCAATTCGTTATTAGATTAATCTTTTCGTTGCACGGAACATCAGAAACTCCGAAGAGCCTTCATATTCTCACTACGCATAGGCGCAAGGGTATTCAAGTTCGTTTCCACGTTCGGCGTGTGGTTTGCGTGTTTGTGTGTGGTGTGTGATGTCATTTCTCCGAGTGACGGAACGACGAGTTCGGACTGACGACTTCTCATCGCCCCGAGGATATAGCCGCTGCTGCCTTTGGACCACACTGCAAGATAAAGCGGCCTAGCAAAAATAAGACTCTCTTTCCTTCGGCATCATGTTCTGTAGCACGAATTTGTTAAACCTTTAATAGATAATAGATTTTGGTTTTGTGATTGTTCAGAATTACCCTCGCCCTATATATGGGCCCCTAGTGTTTGTGCGAGAGACGGTTGCTCTAAATTTTCAGCGTCGAGATTTTTTTTTTTTTGCTGCTTAATTTTTTGTGACAGTATAGCCTGCCGGTAACAGCCAGGCGGCGCCAGTAGAGTGAGAGCCCAAGGTTATACCCTAGCCTCGGTGTAACTTGGCAAAGGGTGAACGATAAGCCCCCTATTGCGTGCCGACGGCTTCGATATCCGCTACGTATACGAGCGCAACGCACACATATTGGAGCATGACGCAGCGAAAAGCCTGATACTTCTTCGCAGTAAAAGCGCACTCCGGTGATACGTAGTCACGTTCCGATTGGCCCGCCAGGCCGCGGCTTCCGCCGTACTTGCATGTTATGCGATCACGGCTTCCTGGCCTACCCAGTATTTCTTGCTTCAGACACTAGGCTATAGCGGCGCCACCAGAGTAATAGCTCACGTTTGAACAATGCAGCTGCCACTCCCAGGCATACCCAATGTTTCTTGCTTCAGTCGCTAGATAGCGCCAAACCAAACAGCATTGCAGGTTGCCTATAGACCAGTGTCCGAAATCCTAGCCCCCAGCGATAAAAATGTGAAATAATAATCTCAAGCGCAGGCTCTTGTCAAGAGAGGGGCTGCGCATAAAACAAGGTTTTTGCTCTTTACAGCACTCTTGGCATTGGTGTTGTTCTTGGAGCTTCGTGACTATGCCTTTCCGACGTTCTTGCACTACGATATGTGCGAAGGTTTCTAAAAAACGGAGTCTCGCAAAAAGTGCAGCCCCCCCCCCCTTTTACCGTGTCATTGCGTCAGCATAAACAAACATGGCGGCGCCCATGGAACAGAGCAGACACTGGTCTATAGCTATCCTTGTGTTTTGTCTGGCCTTCACGCGTTGGTAATGCAGTGCTACCTCAAAAAGCGAAGGGGGGGGGGGGATAGGCGGAGCTGTGTGCTGCGAGGAAGCTTTTAAAGGTGGGTGCAACGATTTCCGGACTTCGGTCAAAGATTTGTGAAAGTTGCCTTCTGACACTTCTGAAGTAAAGAACAGAAAACCGATTTCGCCTGCGTGTCCTAGTTCTTTCAAAAAAAAAAGATAAATATTGGCATTTCGGGCACCCCTCAACTCACTCCCAGCCTTCAGGGTCACACTTGGTCGCACTCCTAGTGACGTCATTCGGAGTGCTGTGTAGCTTCCCGTGTGCTATCTCGGAGGACGCTTCTCTCCTCTCTCCGCTGACATTAGCGGGCGTTATGCTGCAGCTTAGAGCCGAGCGAGGTCACGTAATCTTTTCGCCGTAGTTCCTTCGGCTGCCACTTGGGGCCGCAGGTGGGGGAAAAAGCTCGACTTTTGCTTTGCGATTATGCAGCGGAATCGTGACATTTTTAATGAAGGAGGTGTTTTCTCTATCCTCCGGGACACGATAAACAACGTAAAAATGACAAGATGCAAATTCTTTTAATCATAAAATCGTTGCACCGCCCTTTAAAGGTGGTGGGCCGCAACTGCGACAACAGTAGAACAGTGAGCCACCACGCCCGTATTCCTGTAAATGAAGCCTGCTCCGTCTTCAAAAACGACAATGCAGCTTTTGCCTGTTTCATCTTAACAACGCCTTGCTAATCTTTGCGTGAGCGTCCGTAGCCGCCGGGCTCATCCTGTTTCGCGGGGGGGGGGGGGCATTGATTACATTGACTTCACCCCCCCCCCCCCAGAAGTAAATCCCGGCTACGCCACTGACTGCTTGTAATTTGTTTTTTAATGCCAAGCTTTGGTATGTCCTCCAAGTGTTACACTGTTCCCGAGTAAGCATTAAACGGAATCATCGCGTGTTCGCAGTGTTTATTTGTGCGTCGCAATGAGAGCGAACTAGCTGAAGCAATCTTTTTGTTAGGCCCAAACAGGGTGGCGTAGGGCTGTGTCACTTATTCATGCGTCAAATTGTTTCACGATTTATGTTCATTCGCGATCAATCTGATCCTTTTTGTTCGAACGGTAATTCAAACGAAGCTGTTAGACATCTACCAGGATTTGTTGTATGGACTTGCCGAGTGAGGTATAGATCAATGTCTTTTTTTTTTTAGAAAAGTTGTATTAGCATTTTTTTGTACGGTTTTCCTTTGAATATTTGTCTTCTGAATCGTGCAAAACTTTGACGCGGAATCTAGTTGAAATGATGATGCCTACACCAAGGTATAGGTCCATGTATTCTGGAGCGTCGGCGCAGGATGTACTCAAACGGGTTAAGAAAGCCTATGTCCCTCTAGCGGTTAAGACTTTTTTTTAACTCCACAGTGAGACACTGTTTGTGAAGACATTTTTAGAAGCGAAGGGAATGAATTTATACTGGACGGTGAACTGCACGTTGTGTAAAAAATCAAAAAATATTGAACACGCTTTGTTGTTTTTTTTTTTGGGGGGGGGTTTGTTGGGACGCTTTCTTTTATTAGGAAGTCCTCCAATGCTCTTTATAAAAGAACTCTTCCTAACGCCGTATGGTATTAGGTTCTTACCGGCTGAGAGTGAGCTAGTGCCATATGATTTAATTATGCTTTTGGTTCTCCATAGTATATTAAAAAGTCGAATGGCGGTGCGTCATGCAGAAGTTGGTGCCGTTCTGTACGTGGCTACTTTATACACTGTATAAAACGCCTCAAGGAATGCTACGCTAAGCTAAATAGTGACATTGAGTGGTTGCCAGTTTTGGGCATTGCTCACCACCAAAAGACTGGCGGGGAGCATTTTAACCTCACGTGTCCTTGTTAGCCAAGTGTGCCTGTCCTTTATATTCCTTTTCATCTCGTTTTTTCTACTGCATCATGTTATCAATGTAATAAAAAAAATAAACGTGCGTGATCAAGTGGTTACCGCTCTTGACTTTCGTGCGGAGGCCCAGGGTTCGATTCTTGTGAGTTACGCGTCTTTTATTTATTATTTCAGTTTAATGTTCTCGTAAATTCGCAGAACTCTGTTGCTTTTTCGAGGTCCGAATGTTCTAGTCGCCGAACCTTCTACGCCGATTGTTCCAGAAGCCAATGCGTGTACATAAGGGGCTCCATGTGGTGAGCCGCAGTCAGTTTCACCCCAGCGCTCGATCCTGCTGTTTCGCCGACATCGACGCCTGCGACGCTAACCTTCTCCTTTTTTTTGGTTTGGGCACAAGTTTGCCCCATTCAACGTTCAGTTCCTTCAGTTATTCGCCGCCACATCATTTGTCATTCGTGGCAATATTGCGTAAGCAGATGAGTGGAAAGGCTCCTCCCCAGTGCCATCTGGAATCTAGAAAAATTCCTATCAGAGATGAAATCCTACTGCGATATCCGGTGAAACGAAGTGCAGCCACGCAGTCGCCGAACAAACAACTCACCTTGCCGAACAGCTCGCTCTTCTGTTTTTTTCCACAGACCTGGTTTCAGGAGTTCCTCCTGGGAGATTTCCATCACGCTCTACGTGAGAAGCCGCCTTTTCACTTTTGTTCGCTTTCGCGGCGACTCTGGGTGGCGCAGACCCTTCCTAATCGGCGGGGGCCCTTGAAAGCATCCGTCGCCCGCCCCTAAGGTGACAGTGTGGTGGGAACTTTATCACGCCCGCCATACACTCCACCCACTATCGCGCTGCATGCTCGATTGTAAGGGGGATCGGTGGCCGAGCTCGGAGCACGGGGAGGGAAATCTCGCGCTGCAGAGCCCAGGGATCCTAAAACAATCCCTGTACGCAACACTGCACGCGTTTCATTATGAACTGGTTGACTATGGACGCCATCGAGAAATGCGGCATGGTTTCCGTTTCGATCGGAAACCGTGCCACAGTGCGTCTCAGCACTGCGTGAGAATAAATAAAGTCAGCGCTCGCTTGCATTGCGCCCATTCATCGTCGTGAGAGCCATCGTTTAAATACGGATCTCCAGTGGCCGTAAAGGCCTGCCACGGCTTAGCGAGGAGTAGGAGTACGGCCTGACTACAATCAATCGATCAATCAATCAATCAATCAATCAATCAATCAATCAATCAATCAATCAATCAATCAATCAATCAATCCTTTATTTCACATCAGAAACTGATGTAGGCTGCAGGGGCAAAAAGTCAAAAGTTTGACTTGACAAGGCCTCTGCAGCCTTACAATTGGCACACGGCGACATACTACACATCAAGTATTAATATTTAGTTTTCAGGTTTTTAACATTAAGCAAAAAATCAAAAAGGACAAAACGAACAGCATCAATTAATGACACTATCAAAGATACCAAATAAATAATATATATTAGACACATGAAGACATATTTAGGTACATAACAGGAATGTAACGATAATAATCGTATTACCTCAAGGATAACAGAAATATACAGAACATACGACCCCAGAATACAAGCGAAGTTTTAATGCAGAAAAAAATTTCTAATTGTACTGAGATTCAGTCTCTCGATATTTGTTAAATTATGCTTCTGAAGTTTATTTAGAACAAATGGAAGATTATACCTTAGCATTTGGAACCCGTAATTTGTACGATTTGTTGGTATTTTCCAATGCTCCCCTCACGAACGTCGTATACCCTAACATTTGGTGTTAGGTTTGAAATATGTCCAAGGAAAGGCTCGTTCGAACGAAGGGCAGATCTATATCGTGTCAATAAATTATACTCATATAGGTCTGGGACAGTTATTTGACGTAGTTCTTTAAACAGTGGAGGTGTGTGTGTATCGAAAGGAACATTGAATATTGTGCGAACAGCCTTTTTTTCAAGAAGGTGTAATTTGTTAATATTTGACAAAGATGTGGTACACCACACTAAATTACAATAGTTCAGATGGGGTACAAAAAGGCCTTGTATATAAGCATTTTTATGTGACGAGGCAATAAATTTCTGAATTGACATAATTTCCCGAGCACTCTTGATAGCTTTTTAACAACATTATTAACGTGAGTATCCCAAGACATCTGTTCATTAAAATAAACTCCAAGCGTTTTAACGTTCGGCACAATTTCTATGACTGAGGGGCCCAGGATAATATTAAAAGAAAAACAAACATGTCTATTCTTAGGTTTAAAAAGGACAGCCTTGCTTTTGCTCGTGTTGATTATTAGTGAGTTAACTTCACTCCAATCATATAGCTTCTCAAGTGAAGCATTCGTTTCATTAACAAGGTCTTCTATTTCTGTACCTGAAAAGCAATAGACTGGTATCATCGGCATAAATGATGAAAGACGGGGCTTTGCTGATATTAACAATATCGTTTATGTATATATTAAATAACAAAGGACCTAAAATGCTACCTTGCTCGGTACTCCAGCTCTAATGGGTAGGATAGAAGAACTGTGTCCATTTATTACGACATATTGCTGGCGAAACTTAAAGTACGATTGTAAAAGAACTAAAGGTACACCACGAATTCCATAGCACTCTAGCTTTTTTATTAGGGTAGTATGGTCAATACGGTCGAACGCCTTCGAAAAATCGATGAAGACGCCTATAATTAACTTTTTTCTTCAAACGACTTTAAAATTAACTCCTCCTTCTCTAGCAAGGCGAACTCCGTTGATCGTCCTCTACGAAAGCCCATACTGTGAGTCAGAAATTAATGAAAATTTAGTGCAGAAACTTGTAACTCTATTGTGAATAATCTTTTCAAGGCATTTCGAAAACACAGGTAGTATTGATATTGGCCTATAATTCGAGAATTCATTTTTGTTCCCTCCTTTAAACAAAACAATGACTTTTGCAGTTTGCATCTAATTTAGGAAAAATACCACTGGACAAAGAAGTTCATAATGTGTGTTAATACAGGTGACAAAACGTCCAAAACGTGCTTAATTGGTTTGATCTGCAAATCGTTTATATCACAGGAGTTGCTGTTTTTAAGAGATGACATAATTGAAATTATCTCATTTTGATCTGTTGGAAAGAAAACTGCGCTATGTTCGTTTCTAGGCTTCATATACGCCATTGATGAAGGTATCTGTATGCTACTAACAAGGTTAGTCAAATAACTATTGAAAGCTTCAGCGAGGACTTTTCCTTGCAATGTTGCTCCATCTCTTTTTATTACGTGTATAGCTGGTTTAGAGGGACACCGTTTTAATACTTCATTTAGCCGTTTCCATACCAGATCTGTTCTATCCATACATGACTCATTAAATAAATTATTTAGGTAGGCTTGTTTTGCCTGACGCAGAGCATTGTTCAATGTATTTCTAAATTGTTTGAAAAGAGCAAGGTCTTCAGGTGCCTTTGTTTTAAGAAAGACATTATAGAGTTTTTTTTTTTCTTAATCATTTTCCAGCACTTTCTATTTACCCAGGGCTTGCGATTTTTTTAAATTCTTTTATTTGTTTATACGGAAAACACTTGTCGTAAATATTTTTGAAAATATTCAAAAATTTATCGTATGCTTCATTGGCAGTTGTTGCAGAAAATACGGAGTCCCAATTAGTGGTAGAAATAATTAAGCGGAATTGTTCTAGTGTAGTGGGATTTATACTGCGGGTCATGTTAGTGGGTTCCTTATCTTTATTAACAAGCTCATGTGAGTGGGTTCCTTATCTTTATTAAAAAGCTCAGTGGCCTGGGGCGCAGTTTTGTTTAGAAACATAATAATTGGTAAGTGATCACTTAGACCATAACCTAAAACACCAGCACTAATGCGACTTTCCTCGCGATTGGTCACAAACACATCAATCAATGTTGATGACGTGGTTGTGACACGAGTAGGAAGGACAATGACATTACAAAAGTTGTTAGACGTAGGTAAAGTAAGAAAGTCATCTCTAAGACGCGATTCCTCTAGCAAATTTATATGTATACTACATCCAGAGTGCGGAATGACCTTTCCGGCTCAGAGATAACTTAAGAAGCCTAGGACATTGAGGAGACGATGAAACAGCTGATGACCGACCCAATGTACTTCTTCCATGTGCAGTGCCGGATTAAGGCATTTGGGGGCCCTGGGCTGAGGCTGTTATGCGGCCTCTACCTATGATAATGGTGGTGGTGATGATGGTGGTGGTGGAGGTAACGATGTCGACGGGAATATGTATATTTTTGAACTTGTTAAATCTAGATATGTTTCATCGTATGATTATTGTCGAGCCTTGTTTAGATCCGTAGATTCAATGTAATTCAAGTTTTCCTTGCTGGCATTGAGGCGGATGCGATTGTTTAGAAGCTACTTCGCAAATAATCAACCGCTCTAGCAATTTACAATATAGTAATTTTGAGGTACAAAAATGAAATCAAATAAACATTGCGGAAAATATTAGGATTTGTCGTTCACATCCAGCAACTTAACCACAAAAACAAAACAAAAAAAGAAAAACACTAAATTTCTTCCGTTTAAAATGTTGACTCCGTTCATAAATTTGTTTGACTAGAATTACAGTTAGATTCGTAGAGTACATGCCCGGGCCAGTTTATACAAATTGGTCACGATGTCGACTTGTAGCACAGGTGACCCTCTTGCTAACATGTCGAGTGACATCATTAATCACACATGAATTGAGTTATGCAGCAACCGAAAAGGTACCTGCAAAATTCCCATTCTAATTTCGCTTCCCCTAAATGGCATGCCTCGCAAATCGACAACTGCCACGAAAATCTAGAGCCCTTATTCTTGTAATTGTTCCGAATTATTGGAAGTGTTTTAACCTCCAACTAGCCCTCTGTTAATTAATTACTGGTGTGAACAGTGAAGGAAGTGACATAGGCAAGAAAGAAATTTCGTTGGTTGAAGCAGTCTTTATCGGGATCCAACTACTTCGTAAACGCTCTTCTAATAACTGAACCCTCGTTTCGCAAACAAACACTGACTTCCACATTTAAAGCATAGGAGAAACTGCGTGCGATTCTAAGACATCGACCGCTGTCGTTCGGGCATATTTGCATTTAAAGAATTTATCATGAGAATCGAGAAGATGTTTTCTTTTTGTGTCTACACGCTGTCTTTTTGAATGGGGAAAATGTTTCGCATCAGATTTAGTAATAATCTTTTTCTTTTTAAATGCAGTAATTTAGACCTCGGCGGCCATTTTGTTCTGTGACTCAACGTTAAAAAATAAGAGGTTATGCCTCAGAAGTTGGTGAAACCATTGCAGTATTCGTATCAGTCGCTGGAAGGAAGAGTGTTCAGTTGCACTGGCAGACCAGATATCGACTCTAGAGCACTTCCTTGCAGTCAGTACCCATCGAAAACTGTTGAGGGGCGTCTTAAGAGCCGGCTCCTTGAAACGCCTCTTTGTTGGTGGCTATAGAGACGGTGTCCGGAAGATTTACGGGCACCTTTTCGCTTAATCCAAACTTATCGTTCTGGAATAAACTCCATATGGAGTTTCGCGAAAAGGTTTAAAACAACATGTGTGAATCATCTGCGTTGCTTAACTTCCTGCCCACAATTGTCCGTAAAACACGCTAAGGGGGCCCCAGTACAAAAGAAAGCTCCTAACCGTCCTTCCATCAAGCTCCAATTAAAAAAAAAAAATCTAACAAGGGGCATGGGAGGCCGTGTTAAATTTTGTTGTTCTGGCACGCTCTTGTACAACGAGCTCACAAACGCCAGCTGATCTAGAGACGGGAACTTTATGGCATCCTTGTTTCCTTGTTGAGGAAAAGAGAACGAGAAGGCCATTGCGCCAGAGGCCCTTCGGAGTGTTTCTTCTGCTTTCTGCCTAAACTTTCTTAAATAAAAAAAAAAAACGACTAACATTTTTAAATTTTTAGGGGCCAGCATGGGGCCCCCTGACAGCCTGGGGCCCAGGGCTGCAGCCCCCTTAGCCCGTACCTTAATCCGGCCCTGTCCATGTGCCATCGTCGTCATGTGTTATACTTGCGCGCAAACTCCTGCACGCCGGGAGCCCGAAACAACGCGCCCCAGCATTCCATCCGTATGGGTAGGCAACACATAGAGTAGTGTAAATTTAAGGAAAAGTCGCATATTCGGGAATGCAATCACTGTATTTACATTTTTTAACCCTGGAGAGGGGGAAAAAAAAGAGAGGACAACACGAATCTCCAAAGTTGGAGATTCGTGTTGTCCTGTCCTTCTATTTCCCCACCTCCGGGACCTTTGCATTAACATCGCTGTATTTGGTCTTGACGGGGTATCGTGAAGTGAGGTTGGCAAATCAAAACCGATACTTTGCAGCCGACCAGTATACCAATTTGCTTCGCGCGACATCTGACAGGTTAAGAAAGCTTTCGAGGGAAATAAATGTTGGCGAGGAGGAAGAGGAGGAAACCTCCTCCTTCTTCAGCGTTTAGTCTGCTTTATCCTCGCCATCCTTCCTGACTATGGATCGCTTCAATTTTAGAAGAGGTCCTCCTCACACCTGCCTGTTTCGATCTGAATGAGCATTGTACCGGCTTGCAGTCGTTTTTCACTACTGCACGATGCACGTTAAAAACCGCAGGCTAGTGGTGGTACTGGACTGCCTAAATCTCTCATCAACAGCGGAGAGACACCATGACACCCACCGAGGCAGACTAATTTCCGGCTAGCGTGGTAGT
>JAZHYW010048736.1:0-67436 GCA_037355805.1 Ixodes ricinus
AGCTCATTTGCTCTAGCAGAAGCAAAGCCGCGGCATTCCCTTCGCTGACCAATGCTTGTTGAAATGAATCGCTCTCAAGCTAGCATCTGGCACCCAGGCAAATTATTCGTTAACCCTAAATGGGCACCATGTGGAAGGTTGGATATCTAAAACTTATTAAAGATGTCCCGAACTAAATTAACCTACTTAAAACATGAAGGAAACCCGTAAAAAAAATTTACTCGCGCAGGTGTTTGTAAACGGGCAGGAAGACAGACACAGAAGTTTGTTTTCAAATCTCCTAGAAGTTTATTACGCACAGCATGTCCCGTAGAAAAGTACAAACGTGCAAGCGCTCTGCGAAATGTAAAAAGGTATTTCTAAGCTTTTATACAGCTGAGAAGATTGCAAAGCGAAACAAGAACAGGGGTAATTCTTAGTTACATTGCCCTATTCTCCCGGCAGCTGGAAAAATAATTCCCCCGAAATTCTACCCGCAGACGCCTCTCATTGGCGGTGGCAATCAGTTCATCGAAGGATGTATCATTGACAGATTGTTTTACAAACAGCTATGATTAGCCTTTTTTTTGTTTTTTGGTAAGAAGTCACCCCAGATTGTCGCCGCAAATTTCTTGTAGGGTGGGCCACGCGGGTTAACATTTCTGTATTGAGCCGTCGCAGAATGTCGCCGCGAAGCCGCGTGGACGGGGCTGCCGGCCAGTGATCGACACACCCGCAAAAAATGTCCCTGCAGCGTGCAATTTGCGTAGCGAGTGTCGGTGATATGTTAGTGTCGACTAAAAGTGTCCATGAAACGTGTATGCACGAAAAGTCACCTATGAAACATGTTTCCACGAAATGCCGGGAGAACAAGAAAGTCAGTATTTTTCGGTAGTTGTCGCATGATTTCATCCAGCTATTGGGAGGCGACTGCGGGTAGAATTTCGGGGAAATTATTTTCCTCTCTGCGGGGAGAATAGACAGTGCCTGATTCTATAAATAATCTTGAAGAATACACGTAAAACAGCGGTCACTCGTTTCCAACAAGTCGGGTTCAGTGCACTAACCATAAACTTCGCGGACTTGAACGATGTATTCCGAGATATATGTCAATATGGGCACTGCAGATCAACCACACAAAAACGAGACGACGATGTCTGCCACATCGTGTTGAATCTTAATGGACCCCTTTCTGCTCGTCATTTGCCGAACGAACACTAAACGCGTCACAATAATTTCTTAGGCTTCTTTGAAGAAATCGCTTGTTGCCGATATACGCGTACGACTTTTCAAATACTGGTAGCCTTGGATACGTTGCCGCGGACGAAATCTACGGCAGCCCCGTAGGTCGTAGCATAGCACACAAGAAACTAGGCCACGAAGCAGGCATCCCGGGGATCGGAAAAAGCTACTGCGTCATCCGGGAAACCTTTACTACGTGATCGCGCTCCTGACGTTACCCGCGCCCAGAGAGCGGAGTCAAGTAATAAAAAAGTCTCCGGTTGATTGGTCCGGCGAGTTCGCACATTCTTCCATACTTTCAGCTTAGGAAGAGAAGGGAAAAAAGAGAAGGAATAGGAAAGTAACAGCTCCTTCAAGGTTAAAAGGGGTTGCGCTCACAAAAGCTTATCTTCAGGGGCATCCCAACAATGAACATAACGAGAGGCTTTGTGACCTATATCCTCTTGAAAGTTCGACCCAAAGTTGATAGTGCAGTGGATGTTATCCGTGGCCTTCGCCTTCAGGCAGGTGCCGTGCTCTGCCTTATCTCTTTCTCTTGAAGACTGTAGTCACGTGATCCTACCAGGAGACACGATTGGCCTGAAACAAGCATAGCGTCTACTCTGCTGTCAATACCGAGTGAACAGGACAGCTCCATACTTCCAAAGGAACTCTCGAGCCCAAAAATGGCCCCAAAAACGGGAAGCCTGAAGATCCTAAATTTTGCGCCATATAACCCACATTATCATATAAAATGAAGAATTAACCGTGACTGCGTTGACCGCGACTACGTTGACTAACCACATTCGATCTGCTAAAATTTGAGCGTGGGAGTCTCCAGCAGCGTTAGCTTGCTGTTGATGCAGGACGCTGCTTTATTGTTGAGAATCCTTTGCTGTGCGAACGCGAAAACGTTCTCGTGCTAGGCGTACTCTACGCAGCAGCGCCTGTCAGCAACGGCCCGCGCAGCATCGCAACCTTTTTGGCGCCTGTTGGCAGTCTACGAGCGCCGGCAGTTCATCGTTGCGACTTGAATGTGAGCATTTAGTTCACTCTAGTACACCGAGCCTCACTGGCGTCAATCACCACGATAGCGTCAAGAGCGTCACAGCGCTGCCCGCCACCCGCCAACAACCACGTTGCCAAGAGCAAAACCAGCGATCTGCCCATCTAGGTCGCCTTGTTAATTTTCCTTTTCTTTAACGTGTAGTTCAATTTTGAACGTTTTTGTCGCGGTTTTAGCCGAAGCTATTAGCTTTCGTTGGCTCAGGAAATATTTACCCTAGCACCTATTTAAAACGTTATTGACACTAGCTTAAGCTTAATGAATATATGAGAGACGTCATGTTTAGGCTCCTCCAAAAACAAAATCACAACATCTCCACGTGGTGAATGATGTTGATTGGGGCGAAGATACTGATTTTATTGTTCATAAGTAGTGCTGATGGTGCAGATTTTTTTATTGCTCATAGGTAGTGCTGAGTTCCGGGTTGCGTTTCGACTTCATTATTACTGCTTTATGGTTGGTGAAATGCAGAGCCAGTGGTTCTTCTAGTGGATCAGCTTGGATCCGCTAGAAGCCGTGGAACGCACCTCCACCGCTTAAGTCAACGGTCCATGTCAGAAAGAGAATGTGTGGTATGGAACGTGGTTATATACGCATTTGAGCATTTGACCGCAGCGCCCTCTCGTCTATAAACGTTAAGCCAATGCATGCAAAGTTTAACGCGATTATATACGCATATGACCGCAGCGCCCTCTCCTGTATAGACGTTGAGCGGCTACATGCAACGTTTCATCCATGACATCCTCAGCTCTTGAGTTACTACATCTCAGAGCCCCCTACTCGTCCCGCAGTCGTGGCCGAGTGGTTAAGGTGATAGACTAGAAATCCATTGGGGTCTCCCTACAGGTTTGAATCCTGTCGACTGCGCAAACGTTTTTTTTTTTAAGAAGACAGATGGGATGGCAGGCGATGTGAGCACGGACGCCGGACGAATGGACAAGGCTAGACCCTAAGGAGCTTTGCCCCTAAAAGCCCGAAATATTCAATCTTATCCGATCCAAGCACAAGCTGATCGGGGCGCGCGTGGCTAGCGTGGCGGTGTACTAAGCTGGGTGCAGTGATACACCTATAGGATTTTAAGGTAGAGGAAGGGGCTCATGGTCGGTGTACAAATCACTGGCTGGGTAACGGAGGGTTAGTCTTTCAAAAAAGGGTGCATGTGCGCCCGATGCACCCGACTACAACTTTTTTTTCTTAGAATGCAGTCGGGGAGTAAATATGTGGAGCACTAACCGAAAAATCGCGGATGTGGTATTGGCGCTAAGAGTGCCGCGCAGCGACAGAGCGATATTGTTAGCGCGAAGATGACATCGGCGCTGTTTTCGCATTTTATTTTCAAAGAACAACGACGGCACAATATTTTAGCACTTTTGGTAATGTTCCAAATGAACATATCACACGACAGTGCTAGTTAAGACAATAGCCTTTCAAGTCTAACGAAAAAAAACTGAAAATGGTGATCATTTGCTTGCGCTAACAGCGTTCGTGCGATGCACGCACTACAATTCTGCCAACCACTCGCTCATGATGCTTTCCTCGCTGCCCGTCGTCATGCCAAAGTTTCGTCAACGCGATGAAAGTTCAGATTATGGGAGTCCCTGCGGCGAAACTGAATATCAACACTTCTGGCCATACACTTGCCGGCCATGATTATGTCTTCGGCGGCCAAGCTGAAAATCAGCACTGCCGGCCAGCCATTTGGCGATCCCGTTTATGTCTGGTGGCCAAGCTGAAAATCAGTACTTCTGGCCGAACACTTGCCGACCGTGTTTATGTCCCCGGCGGCCAAGTTGAAAATCAGCACTTCTGGCCAAACACTTGCCGGCCGTGTTTATGTCCCCGGCGGCCAAGCTCAAAATCAACACTTTTGGCCGAGGACTTGCCGGCCGTGTTTATGTTCACGGCGGCCAAGCTGAAAATCAGCACTTCTGGCCAAACACTTGCCGGCCGTGTTTATGTCCCCGGCGGCCAGGCTGAAAATCAACACTTTTGGCCGAGCACTTGCCGGCCGTGTTTATGTTTACGGCGGCCAAGCTGAAAATCAGCACTTCTGGCCAAACCCTTGCCGACCGTGTTTATGTCTCCGGCGGCCAAGCTGAAAATCAGCACTTCTGGCCAAACACTTGCCGGCCGTGTTAATGTCCCCGGCGGCCAAGCTGAAAATCAACACTTTGGCCGAGCACTTGCCGGCCGTGTTTATGTTCACGGCGGCCAAGCTGAAAATCAGCACTGCTGGCCAAACACTTGCCAAGCGCGTTTATATCTACGGCGGCCAAGTTGAAAATCAACACTTCTGGCCAGGCGCTTGCCGGCAGTGTTTATGTCTCCGGCGGCCAAGCTAAAAACAGCTAGTTTGTGGCCGGACTCTTGCCGGCCTTGTTTATGTCTCCGGTGGCCAAGAACTAAAAGTGGCCAAGCTGTCCAGACACTGGCCAACCGTCGGCCGATCGAAAGTCACTTTGTGGTGCTGCCCGGGCCTCTTCTACGAGAACCACAAAATCAGGCTTGCCTGCTAAGAAAGACTGACGACAGTCATAATCGCCACCGTCGTGCTCGCCAAAGCTGAATGTGTTTAACAGACTCTGCCCAGTTTGTAACTTACTTTCTTTTTCTTTGTTATTTCTGAACCTTAGTATTGAATATGTGAAACCTTTTTACCATGCGTCCTTTCATTTGTGTTATCTCGACACCTGCCTGAGTCCTAGCGAAGCATGCGCTATCAGTAAATTGAATAAGATAAAAACAAATATATATTTATATGTATATATATTGAATGTGATTCATAGACGATAGAGCATCATGATTAAGACCCGAAAACCCATGCAAAGAACGTTTCACTTAACAAGCTTCAAATTCTGTTAACCATAAAATTGCTTCACGCAGCGAGCTCTTGGGTCATTGTACGACCACTGGCATATCTTCCACTCAAGTCAAAACAGGCAGATGTAAAATATGACAATGTAGTTTCTTGTTATTGAAACCGTTGGCCCCAGGTTGAGCGCCATTCTGGTAGGTTTGCCTTGCTGCATACCCGACCTGGAGGAATAACACGGAGTGAACGGTTTCAGCAACAAGAAACGACACTTAGTTGGACATGGACGAGATGATGAAGAATACTCAACAGGAAAATCAACGAGCACCGGCGGCACTTGAGTCCAGCCAGCGACTGCCTGTGCGCCGCCTCTGATCCGCCTTATCAAGGTGGCGCACCCGATGTGCGCATGACCGGCTTGATTCCGCCGCCACGGGGGAAAGTTCGCCACCTATGCCCCGCAGTAGGGCAACCGGGTTGGGGAGCCGCGAGGGTGTCCATAACTTACATCTGAAGATATTTATCCTTCACAGCACTTTTTATCAAGAATAGTGGTCCGAGCATTTATCGGACATGCAGTCTAGCGAAAATCGGTCCCATATTTTCTACTTAACAATACTTCTGCTGTATTGTTCCATTGTGGAGCTGCAATACTGAAGCACATGTAGAATAAATGATGTTTACTGGTTCTTCATCTTGTCTCACGTAGGTACCAAAAGGCCAACTTTCGGACTAGGAACTCGGCGCAGCTCCGTTCATGTGAAAAGTTTTGACAATACATTCTTGAAAATTTCAAAATATTTACCACCGGTGGACGCGATCGTCCTTCGGTGGTAAACCTTCACTGGCGATGCCTTTAATATTTCAGCATGTTTCCTGTCTTTATGGTTGTCTTTGAAAAGAGGTTAAAAGAGTCTGGGTGTATAATTGGGTGCCCGCCTGAACATAACAGGCTGGCACGCGAAGCACCGAATGGTGTTTCGAAAAGCAGGCAGAAATACAGGCGAGAATGCCGCAATTCTTTGATGTCTCCGACGACACCGTGATAGCGGCGCTTCAACACAGATTGCAGTGAGATCTCTCCCTTGACAACCTGTGTCTAAAGCCCTCTATCCTGGGAAAAGTGGCGCCATTCCTTGTTGTGGAAATGCTCGAGACACGTGCTGCGCGCCACTTCTGGGAAGAACATGGCGTCTGAAATCTAGCTCCAGTGCTGCGCTGTGCCGCCATGATCCTCCCAAGGGCTGCACGTTGCACGTGCCTCGTGCATGACGCACCTTGCGCTACTTTTAAAGCATAAAGGGGCTTTACCCAGGTTTACCTGTGTCACCTGCTAAGGCCTCCTCTTGCCTTGGAGCTGGGATACTTTATTCCCTCAACTTGCTACATCTGTAGGCAGTCCCTCGTTCAAGAAAAGCTCGGCTGTCTTTCTGCGCAGACCATCTCCCCGCCTGCGCGCTCCGGCTCTCCCCACGGGAGAAATGGACAGATCTCACTAAGCGTTCGGTGACGCCGCCATAACTTTAGTTCACTGGTGGCAGACGGCAGCGCACGACAGGGCTCGTTCCGTCTCGTGCTCTACACGCGCAGGCCTCCAGCGAGCTTGTCGCACGTGCCCAAAAACTAAAGTTCCCCGATGCATTGCGGCAGCTGTGTCGTAGTCAAGCTGGCTAATGAGATCGGTCTATTACCCGACCCTCGTGGTTGCTCGGGTGTAGGACTTTTCGGTGTAGGGAGTTTCGATGTATGGACGTTTCAGTATCGACTTTGCGGTTCACGGACTTTTCGGTGCACGGACTTTTCGGTGCGGGACCTTTCGGTGAGCTCACATTTCTGTGCACGGACCTTTTGGTGCACGAACATTTCGGTGCACGGTCAATTGAAATCGGCATTTTTGTTTTCTTTCTAAACTGTAACAGGCACTATTTTAGCTAAAACTCTCATTTTTTTTTGCCGGTTGATATATTTGTAGGTTTGGTCATCTATTTACGGTAACTTAATGATATACGAGCTAAGTGACTTTGTTAGGCGCAGCAGCACTATCCTGCGTGACTATTGGAGACATTCGACGTCACGGTTCGTTTGCCGGTGTCTCTTTTCCAACGTACGCACGCATGACATTGTGTTTCCGCTTTCGGTCGACAGAGGCGTTCTCGGCGTCTTCTGAAAGAATATGCTTTTAATATTGGTGTTCCGTGTAGGAAAGGCACCAACAGCAAGAAGCTTAAGAATGGTGAAAGTTACCCGAGACTGTGGTAAAGGATGGGAAATTTCGTGGAACATTGAGACGTTCCTTTTTCTTCCACAAGGTTTCCCATCCTTTACCGCAGTCTCGGGTAACTTTTAACATGATCAACATCCACCAGCTCGGCTGCACACTTACCGTTCTTTTTCGTGAAGCTTAAGAAGTTGTTTCTGTGCGATATCTTAGAACAAGTTGGAATATCCTCAAATGTGCGTCCACCGCGAAATCGTATAGCGTCAATTGTTTCAGCACACCTGACGGTAGAGATTAATGTTCTTCCTATCCGTCACGCGTCACACGATTGTGGTCCTCGCGGCTAAAAGTTAATTTAAAAAAATTAACGACCTTATTGTTAGCAATTTTAAAGCTTTCGCTGAAATGCCAGGTATTTAAAATATATGGGCTTCTGCTTCCGAAAGAAATAAAGCGGGGTGCATACGTCTCGAGTACTTTTGTTTTTCGACTTATAAAAAAAGCCCGTAAAAATTGAAATTAAGTCCATGATGGGGCGGGTGCGTTATTATGGGATATTTTTTCGTGTTTCAGGGGGTTTCATACTTGTCAGAAAAAATGCACCCGAACCGTATCACGTTGTAAACAGCTAATATACCTATTGCTATATTACCCAAGCATCAAGGAGAATGCAGGGATTGGTGTTCCACGCGCCGCACGCGCTGGCCTCAGCAGTAGTAAATTTTCTAAAGCAAAAACCTAAAACAAATTGTATCTTGCACGCGCGTTCATCAACGCTTTATTTTGGCTTATTTACTTCGAATCTTTTATACGGGAAGGCGTGCGCGTGTGGCGCGTGGAACACCAATCCTTGCATTCTCTTTGATGCTTGGGTAATACAGCAAATGGTCTCTCTACAACTTTCCATTTACATTTCGGCTCCTAATGCAACATTTAAAAAAATAAGGTAATTAATCCTAAAGTTTTAATAATTAATCTTAATTAAAAATACTGCAACTCTCGCAGACGCTCGCTAACAACATACAGTTAGTTTCATTGGCAAAGAAGGATCGACTTTTGAAGAAAAAAATCACGGCGAGGTTGTTTAGGATACCCGATATTTACGTAGATCTTCGTCTGGTTGGCGTGAGAAGGGAATCGTGGCTATGTTTTCAGTCATGATTTGTTTTTGGGGTAATCATGGCACTTTGTAGAGCGATGGAATAATACGCGGCAAGTATGTGAGGATATGAGAAGTATCATAGTGCTGGCTACATCGCAAGTCCACACATGTCCACAGTGGACAAAGACAGTGTGCTGCGCGTTCCCCGCCTGGCCAACCCGCGAGTGCATTATGGGAGGGCGCAAGGAAAACGACCAAGCAGGGGAAGAGATTGATTGATTGAAATCGTGTCTTTATTGATAAGAAAGGTTCGCCTGCCTATGATCTGGTGAACCTGAGACAGGAGGGACGGGGGTTGTGAAGGTTGTATAAAGAGGGGATTATGATGATGACTATATTAGATGGAATTGGTGGACCCCGGATGTCCTGATAAAACGTATCAGTGAATCTAGGATTTTTTTCGCGCTAAATAAATACCTGTAATAATTAGGGTATATAAGCCGTTGGAGTAGTGCAACGGGAGAGTGATTCCAGTGTTGTGAGTGCTTCGTGTTTTTGTTCGTTTCCTTTATGAGCGTGTTTGCTCCATATACTTAGTTTCCTACATGCACCATGCGTTCAAGAATTATAGACATACAATTGCAAAAATTGTTTTTCTAACCTCAGTTGCAAACATTTATTTGAGACAGTCACCAAATATTCTATTAAAATTGAATTGCTGAAATTCAATAGACCTTATGCGAAATGTACAGCTCCATCTTGTAGCGCGCCGAGAACTACGTCCACCATCTTGGTAGCGGCGAGAAAACGAAACCAGTGACCCGACCGGCAAAGACCAACATGTGAACAAGCGACCGCGCTTCGTGCGAGAGATGCGATGCCAACGCGTTGCTGTGTTTTGCTGCGGATTCTGCGATAAACCTTCGATTCGTGCGTGACGTGAACGCAAACGTGAACAGGGTTCACAATTTTTTATTATTTTTATTTGTT
Source organism: Ixodes ricinus (assembly GCA_037355805.1). Classification (NCBI taxonomy): domain Eukaryota; kingdom Metazoa; phylum Arthropoda; class Arachnida; order Ixodida; family Ixodidae; genus Ixodes; species Ixodes ricinus. The sequence continues at coordinate 9,389 of JAZHYW010048736.1, forward strand.
ACTTGAGACGCAGCTTTTGACAAAAACAGTCGGTGACAACGCGAAGAAACATGCGGACGTTATCACGCGTCGTGAACCCATTTACAACCATTAAACTGGACCCTAATCTTTTCACGAAGCTGTACCAAATTTATTTCCGAACTTTTTTTCTTCTTTTATGCACGTTGTAATGTCGGCCTGCGTTTTTCTTGATGCGCAAGCAGCTCATTTACGCGGACGAGACCAAGGCTGTTAAGCGAGGCAAAAAGATGACAGTTTTAATAATCTACGCCACCAACCATAATTGAAAATACGTACGGTTAACCGTGAACAACAAAAGCTGAAAGCACCACAGAGCCCCCAATTTAGTGTCATATATTTAAAAAAAAGTTACTTTGGAGAGCAAGAAAACAAACTAATTGCTTTGCAGCGATTTCTATATATTCATCTTACGTCGGTAAACGAGGTTTGCAAAACACCTTTAAAACTAAACGAGGAGAGTTTGTTGATATAATATTCTTGAATGTTTAAAGCGCGGTCATGTAGAATAGAAAACACAACAGACACGGACAACGGGCCGACGTGCCTGTTTGCTCAACACTCACAGAAACGGGATTTCGCTGTCTTTCTTGTCGAATTCGTTCGATTCCATCGAACGTGGCGTTCGACTTAGGTTCAGCACAGCCTCTTGCGGACGGTGGCAACTTCACTTCGAATCTCCTTTCTTTCTTCTTTTCTTTTTTGTCACAACCGAGGCAAGTTGTTTGTTTGTTTTTTTTAAGTGCTAAAAAGCTTCGGGGTAGTTTTGAGAAAGTCAATGCAGTTATTCTACCAGGGTTCAACAAATCTTCCTTAGTAGAGGAACATCCGACAAATGTGCTTGAGGTCAATGCTATCTGAAACCAATTTGAGCTCTGTGTGACGCCTGAAAAATATTGCCACAGGGCAAAGTATCGTTTAAAAAGACACAGAGCTTTCCACAAAAAAAAACATTGCCGTAACAAAAAAGAAAAAAACTAGGCTTGAGTTGCGTGTATTGGCGTGGATGAGTCTACCTCTAAACCAGTACGACTTTATGCGTATTCGCATCAAAAAAAGAATTAAAAGTGTCCTCAGAGATGAAAGGTATGAGGCCTAGTCCTTTGTCCACGTTGGATGATCGGAAGTGAGAAAACAATAAAGTTTCCGAATCGCACTTAGTGGCAGATCGTCCATGCTCTTAAAATTCTGAGAAACCGAAACTCAAGATACTTGACGCTACCAATAATAATAATAATAATAATAATAATAATAATAATAATAATAATAATAATAATAATAATAATAATAATAATATATTACTAATAGCTTTATTAGCACAATATCATTCACATGCATTGATATACTGCCTCACGAAAGCACTTGCGTGCTTGTGTGTGAGAACAGGCAGTCCATAAAAGAAAAGCAAATCAAAAAACAAAAAAACAGAAAAACAAAACAAAAGCAACCAAGATGGCCGCTTGCAGAGTGCTGCCAGCCCACCAAGCAGTTTCGCAGATCGTCTATTGAAAGGCAATGGCGAATATTTACCCCGTAAGTGACTACGTCACAACATGGCGCCTGGGTACAAACAAACCGTTTCTAGGGACGTTGCTATGGACTATTTGTTTTGTATTTATTTATTCAAGTTCTCTCTAAAGGCCCTCATTGAGGGCATTACATAAGGGGACCCGAGCACTGCACGCGTACATATACACGATGAGCATAAACAACAAGGTATTATCAACGACATGAGCACCGTGCGAAGGACAGTGGGAGTCCGTTCCTCGTCCCGAAGAAGCCAAGCTCAAAATGGCATCGCCCAGCGAGCAAAGGCAAATACACATATTAGTCTGGGTACATGGGGAGCATAAGGGGATGAAAACATTGATACATTGCAACCAGTTAAAGCACAAGACAAACAAATAGAACGGCACAGTGGAGATTAACAGAAATGAGGACAAAGAGCGTTGGTCGAAATGCGGTGGGACTCCGTCTGCATGGAGACTCCACATGAGGCTAGATTTTTGCTTGCAAGTAAGTAAATAATTTTTTGTAAGCAACCTAAATTCTTGATATCTGATTATGAAGATGTTCTTGTCGTCTCAGTGTTGTATTGCAACGATGAAAGCCATTTCTGAAGTATTACACTCCGCTTTGCTTTGGTAGCAGACGACACGATAGATTTGCTGGCCTCTGTTGCAGCGGGCGTCTTCCTTGAATTGCGTCAGTAAACGAGCGACAAAAACAAGTGCATCGCCATGGCCGTAAAAGCCTCTGCGACGTGCGTTTTTTTCTGTGAAGAACCCAGCTTAGTTCAAAGGGGTGAAATTGCCGTAAAGTCAAACCACGTCATGTAGATCAGTTACGACGACGACCTTAAGTGCATTACCGGCGTAGTGCAGGCCAGCATGAGAAACAAATTGTACGCCGTCGAGGTAAGTCGTTTATTATTATTATTATTGAGGTTGTCAGGTTATTAAAGAATTGCATGTCTATCGCAATTTCGCAAAATTTTGCTTTTTTTTCTTTTCTTGGTATACATCAAATTCCGTGGATGTGCACTTTTGGTGAAGATCTCCATCGAACCCGCGATGCGAGTACAATCTGTAAAATGCATCGTAATTTTAATAACCGTAGACTAGAGGGCCCCTTTTTAGTGTTGTTAATTTAATTGTAGAAGACCCATCTTTTAATGTGTTGTAGAAGACCCCTCTTGTAATCATCGATTTACGTTGAACCCGCGATGCTAGTTCAATGTAAAATACATTGTAGTTATAAGAACTTTAGACAACTTAGAAGACCACTCTTTTAATTGTTTTCATCTATCGAATTAAGAAGAAATATCATATAAATATATTTAAAAAATAATTGGGATATAGATATATGGTTGGTTTGGCCCTTTTTTTACATCAAGGCAACTGTCCGCCAGTGCTACATGTACTCACCTTATGTTTTTTATCCAGTTCTTTCGCGCTTTGGGGTCTTACAGAAATTTCAAGAAACTGCAAGAATCTTTCTCCACGCGAAGGTTACAACCAGGTACGAAGCACCCTCCCATAGCGCGAGTCCGCAAACAAAATTTGGGATCTCAACCGATTGCCTGAAGTGCTTTTCCCAAGGGTGCAATGCGATCCTTTAGTAGACGATCATCTCGATCGACGCCCGGACTTTCGATAAACCATATTTTGCATCGCACCCGACTATGAATTCTTATAAATGTCTTAAACTCATTATATTTCAAACAAATGCAATATCAGAATATCGTCGTTATTCACACGATTCAAACGACGGCGGCGGCTTGGCCGGCCAGTGTGTGGCAGACGGCATACTTCTTGCATTGGTCGTCTGCTGCAGGGGCTGCAGGCATCTTGAGGACCGGAAGTCGCAGTCGTAAATATTTCAGAAACAAACGATTACCGGCACACTTCTATCAAAACATATATGACATTCAAGCTTTCTCTATCTGTGATTTTTAGAAGTTTAAATCCTACTCCTGATTTTTGAACGGTCGGGTTTTCGTAGCGTAACCTAGCCACATGTATTTGTCCATAACAACGACCCTAGCAACGGTTTGTTTGGACCCATGACGTCACACTTACGGAGTCAATTATGTGAAGACACAATGGGAACACAAATGAAGCTTCAATTGAGACTGAAAAGCAGAGTGTGTTTTCACTCACAAACTTGCAGAACAGAACCTGTTTTAGAGCGGAGCTCTTAGGCGCCCGTTTCGGGCTGAGCGGCGTCGCCGTCGCCGTCGGCGTCACCGTCGGCGTCGGCGCGGTGCATCATGGGAAATATCCGCATAATGCACCGCGCGGAAGGAGGAGGAGGAGGGGAGGAGGGGGAGGAGGAGGGGGGAGGAGGAATGGGAAGATGGATGGGGAGGAGAGGAGGAGGAAGGAGGAGGATGAGGGGGAGGAGAGGAGGCGGAAGGAGGAGGGGAGGGAGGAGGAGGAAGGGGATGAAGGGGAGGAGGGGAGGAGGTAGAGGAGGAAGGAGGGGGAGGGAGGAGGAGGCGGAGGAGGGGGAGGAGGAAACAGGAGTATTTGGTAGGAGGTGGAAGGAGTTGAGGAGGAGGAGGAGGAGGAGTTTACCCTTCCCCTCAGTACCCTTCCCTCCTCCTCCTCAAGAGCTGCCCTCTAGTTCGGCGTTACAGGGAGTGTAAACGGCTTTCATTTTTTTTTTCAAACTGTCTCATATTTTTAAGAACACAAATTGTTTTTCTACCAGGCTGGCAACAGAAAATCAGACATTTTACCAAAAGCACAAGAACCGAAAATATAATTTTTTAGACAAAAACTTCGGAAACGGTGAAACAGACGAAACCAGATAATTTGTGGCAAGAGTGCTTCGAAGCTCTCTCAGTTTTCTTAGTTACTTTTAAAGTGTATGCGTTATAATGAGACTCCAGAGAATGACGGCAGCCACCACGGTCACCGCCACCAACGCCGTAGATGCTGCGTTCCTCCAGAAATAGCCGGACGCGGCTATCCGCCGATGATCTTCCTGCGAAAGCGATCGAGTACATCAGAATCCAGAACGTTGGCATGAACAAACTGAACAAAACAAGTCTTTAAAAAAAAAGCACTGCGCTAGTATTGGGTGTAAATTAACTGAATGCTTCAATCAGCAATTGAATGAAGTATCGTTTTTATATTATTGACAATCCCGTAGTTCGGTATGCGTCTAAATCATTACGTAATGGAGACGCAGATAGTGCCTCGATTATAGTAACTGAAAGCTGTGGGCGCCTTCCCCGCGGTGCCATGCGCCAAGAACAGCAACCAGCGCACCCAAGCGCCGCGAGGAACGGCAGGCCCTCGCTCCTGTGTGAGGGCGTGGCCCCGAGGGACTTGTTAAAGAAACATGGCCAAGCCGGAGCGGGACGTTTCTTGGCTCCTCGGCCCCGCATCAGTACTGCGGTTCTTCGGCACCTAAAGTGCGAATAAAACGCGGTTCTGTCCGATGAGACAAACAGTGTAGTCTGGTCCATCACCACGGCGGGCGGCGAAAGGCGATAGAGCAGCTTAAGAAATGTCGGACGTGGCGAATCTCAAGCAGCTTATCATCACCCCGCAGCCAATGAGATTGCTTTGTTCGGCGACCGCCAAAGAACAAATCGCAAAGCATCAAGAAGCGCCTCGCTTCTTAAGCTGCTCCCTGATGCATAATGCCTTTTGTATGAAGTACACCGATCAGCCGAAACATTATGAGAATGAGCGCTCGAAGCGCGATCAGTGTTATTTACCATCTCCTGGTGCGGCTGGTAGATAAGGGCTACTGGGGATTCAGAGGGATAACTTTGTCGACTATGTCCGCGTGTAGTTGGAGAGGCTTCTGATTTAGGTGACTTTGACAGAGTGCAGATTGTGATGTCAAGATCACTGCTGACCAGTTATTTCGTGGCTCGTCCTCCTTACCGAAACGGGAATATTCCAACAGGACAAGGCTCCATGTCAAAGGGCCAGAATTCTACTACAGTGGATTGAAGAACAGGACAAAGTCCAGTTGATATCCTGGCTACCTAACTCGCCAGATATCAACACTATTAAGTACATCTGGGATGTGATAGGGCGCCAGTTCAGAGCTCATAAGCCACCTCCACGTAGTTTTCGGGAAGTGCGGGACCTGTGTTTACAAATCCCATGCAATCTTAGTCAGGACACCTAATATCAAGCACTTCTAGAATCCATGCAAGATGAGTTGCAACTTTTCTGCGTGTGAGAGGTAGACCAACAAGGTAATAGGTGGGAGGTTAAAATGTTTTGGCTGGTCAGCGTATTAGGAGTCTGACAGGGCCTTTTGTCTTTTGGGCAGGTGCGACAACCTCTATCGCTGCTGCTCAGCGCGTGCAGAGCACGTGACGACACGGCCCGTCTCGTGCACTGCCGCCTACCTCCTGTATATACAGGCGGCATCATGCATGCACCAAACGCTTGGTGAGACAGGTCTACTTAATGGCGTTCACCTCCTGCAGAGGTTGGTTGGTCATGCGCATGCGCGCGTTGCCGCTTGGCGAGATGAATAGCGGGCGAAGAGACCGAGGAAATCTTGCCAAAACTTGGAGATGCGCCATGCTTTCGCCACCTCCTAGCACGTTGTACTGCCCATGACCCACGTCACCCTAACCGAGCGGTAGAGAACTAAAGCCACTAGATCCTGGAAAAGTAGCACAAAGCTCCCCGTGTGCTCGCAATTTTGGTCCATGAATGGGCAGTTTGTCCTTCATTTCTCCGATCCTTGTGAACCGATTTAAATTCCCGGTGACAGGCAAAACAAGCACACATCTCCGCAACCGCCGCCACATACGGCGTCGGTGCTTGGTGGCTTTAAAAATAATTTTCATGTTTTAATATGCGCAAAAACAATAGCATTGCAAGAGATCTGCGGAGATGAGCATGATTGATTGATAAGTTGTTTGCACACACAATGCCAAAGACGCTTTTATTGGTGAGCAACGCGTTCAGTACGATGACACTCCATTGTGATCTCGGCGCGACTGGTTCAGAACCCGTTCGAAGCTTCAAAGATCTGAAAGGACCAAAATGGCGATTACTATGGTAACAGAGACCGATCAACCAATCACCTCGAGAGGGTTTTGTTGTCGGGATGTTAGTATCTGGTTATGTCGGGCTAACAGGCGGGAAAGGCAATGACGCTACTTTCCTAGAATCCAGTGACTTTATTCGGAAGCTGAAACCAGTATTCAAGATATACACATCACGTGTGAGAATACGACTGACTAACGACGCCTATGCTGGCGGCACGGTACAAGGAGGAGACATTCGCTTTGTATTCATTCGAATGACCAGCTATAAATTTACGTGAGTCATTAGACTAGAAAGAAAATTGAATGTTGCCTCTGCCTTCGTACATAACATGTGGCGACGAGGAAAATTAACGGGGAAGGCACCCTCCCGAAAGAGAATGTCAACGCAGCAGAGCGCAGGTGGTCCTGCACTTGGAAGACTGGAAGGGTTAGAGACCTCGAAGTCAAAATCGTGGCAGCAATACGCCGAGTGACTTCACTCATACTTGCTGGCTAATAGGATCCTGGATGACGTCCCGAGGGGAGCCGTTTCCTGCAGCGTATGTTGCCCATCCACGTTCGCGCTCCTTCGAACTCTTTGTTTTCCAAAGACGCCAGGTGAAGTGCTTTTGTAAGAATTGTTACGGATTTCACGCCGAAGACATGGGTAATTGGTAATTAATTCACGGTCAACAATGGGCTAAAGACGGAGTATCACCTTAATTTCAATCAGTCAGAGAGGTTGTCCGACTTCATATAAATTGAATTTCTATTTGCGTGAAAGTAGACACTAGTGCGGCTTGCTTTGTACTTGAGCTAAGGACAATGCGTCGTTGAAGATCAGGCGAGCATAAACTGATACGCACTAAAATTACTCTCTGAACGAATTCGCAACATAAAGTGACAGTTCTTAAAGGTGACAATTTCATGATACTATTCAACATAAGGGAACATGAGCTACCGTTGCTGTGGGCAGAGGGAAGTGTAGAAACCCTGTATGGAAGAGCTGGTTTTGAGCACTGACGACTACTACTATGCAAGGAATCTACCAAATTGCCGAATCACCACTGAAGACCCAAGGACTAAAAAAAAAAAAAACATTCCAAAGGTTTTTCAGAGGGGCTCGGCAAGGAGGAGGAATCCCAGGAGCACACCAAAATAAATCAGACTTCAAAACCGAGTGCCCCAAGCCTCGAGTTGTACCTTCGGAATTTCAGTCAAGAGGTGGGGGACGCCATCGCACATCTCGTGCGACAAAGAATTTGATTTCATCACAATTCTGTATGGCCTGAAGCCAGTTATGGCGGCCAAACAGCAAAATACGACTATGTGGTGAATATAATTGCACCGTTTATGCAGTCTTTAACCGGTAAGCATATCGACATCCACCTGGAGAGAAGTAAACTGACAGGCACGTTGCCGGTAGTTTTTCAAGATACCTCGAGCAAGCCTATAAACCGCTCGCTGTTGATGAACAACTTTCAACATTCTGACTTTGACTACTCGCAGAGGACTGTTCAAGGTAACACGACTACATTTTTCCGTCGCTACTGCGGTATTCATTTTCTAACGTCACACGGGGCAGTTACTAGGTGGACTTCCAGGCTATTAACGCTCAAGTCCCGGGCTGTTCTACGAAAGGTCTATGGGGGTGGGCTACGCCTGATTCGAAAGCAGTTGCACTTGAGAAATGCAAGAAGTTAGGTTCATGAGATAAAGGGAACCAAGATTATGTAAGTTCAGATAACCTGAGACCTACCCTGCATCAAGTTCAGATATGTCGACCTTTCACCAGCTCGCCTGCGCGCTTACCCTTGTTTTAATGGTGCAAGTCCATCCAAAACTTAACCAAGAGGAAGGAATACATGAAGCCACATGCACCAAAAACCAAGAAACAATTTCAAACCTTCTTGTATCTCTTGAACTTTGATAATCATCTTCCACGTGGAGCTTCGAGTACTCTGGAAGCCCTTACCATCCTCTGCGAGACGGAGTAAAATGCAGTTGGGAAGCCCGAGAAGCGGAACCTTCCAATGAGGCCAAAGAAGGTTTACAGCGTGGTGGTATTTTGTGACACCCTGAACCTAACCAACCGTTGGTGCCTCGTCTGCGGCGCATCTCAAAGGGGAAAAGGTTGAGCCATAAAGACGACGAAGGTCAGGAGCGACCTGCGGTTTATGACTCATTATCACTCTCAAAGTCGGAAAGGAACTGCCCATGGACGGATCGGTAAGCTCTAACTATAGCTTTTGGAATCATAAAGTTCCATCACTACTTCTGCGAAATAAACACATGGAGAACACAAATTGTTACTTGACTCACTCATGTCGTAAGAAACCGATTCCGAAGCTGGGCCGGATTGCTAGAATAGCGTTTCAGCTGAGACTGGGTGAGAAAAAGCACCGCAGAGGGTGGGGCGCCTTAGCGTCTGGAGACGCGGTTTAAGCCCCGCTCAGCTTGTGCGCTGGCTTTGGCAGTGCTGTATTTCACCCAGTCTCAGCTGAAACGTTGTTTCTAGCAAGCCGGCCCTGGTGTCACCGGGAGTCATTTGAAGGTGTCAAATGTTGACCGCTAGCAGCTACGAGTGGCTGTACCCTTTATGTCGACAAACGAAGAATGCGAATGGTCTCGGCCGAATTTCATTACCCTTGAACAACTTCAATTAGTCCCATCTTCCAGTAGGCGCAGCTAGACGACAATAAAGTTCGTCGTCTGCTCGCTGCGTCGTTTGCGAGCTGGCGAAAAACGTTAGATGCATTACTAACTCGATCGTCTGCAAACACGTCCACCGTTTGACATTGGCGAGTTTGTGGGTCTTATTTATTTACAAAAAAACAAAAACAACGCCTTCAAATTTCAAATTTATAACACACCACTTCAATGCACCTTCTGTGAAAGTTTTAGCGTTCTATGTTTAGGCGCCAATGTTTTCAGGCTCGTTTAACAGCGTAAGATTCTTTGTGGCCACCTGATGCAATACAAGTTCCGTGACCCCTGTATGTGGATAGGTTCTTAATGACGAAAACATCGAGTTGGGAGATTTCTTCTCTCTAACGTCACAAAACGGGTCTGGTACAGATTCACAGACAAATGAACCTATGGATGGTTTAGCGCAGAAAGAGGACATTGACAGGTATACCCTATAGGAGGTAGTCATTGGCGTCCATAGCTGAGTCCGCAGCTGCTGAAGGCGAGCTGAAGGCAAGCTTCCAGTCTTTTTGCAACGGGCATTCCTTATCATCAAGATTGCCGATAGTTCATAAACGTGAGCTGGTTCTGATCATCCGCAGTGAACAACTCACTCAAAAATAGCGTCCCGTGAATACTGGAGGCCATAGCTGATAGCGTAGCCGCTCCGGCGCGTGCTGACGATGAGCTTCTACGGTGCTTTTGCAACATGCAATCAACGCCATCAAGACTGCCTGTTTTGGGAACCCATGAGTGTGAGCTTGTTCTGAAAATGCCCATTGAACAGTATGCTCAAATATTGCGTCTAGTGAACACACCCTGTAGGGATCATTCAATGGCGGCCGTAGCTCAGTCGCTCGCTGGCAGCAAGCGTTCACGAGATTAAATTTACATTGTCAAAACTGTTGTTCATAGCAGACAAAAGATTTGTTTACCAGTATGTCGTGCTAATGGCGACATCTAAATACTTGCTATTGTTAGTTTCACTTCATGGAAGAAGGATGCCGAAGCTGCAACTACTAGGGTGCCTTCAAGTGCGCTTTGCTTACGGTGGAGACATCTCGCCATTTTGTCCCATGCTTTTATTTTTCTTTTTTGTTCAAAATCGCGTGAAAGTGCATGTCCCTGCACGCGTTAGTGGCGCTGACTGTGCTATGGCGACATTTTGTTTTCGTCAATTTCTTTGTATTTTTCCCGTGAGCGCGTGCTGTCGGCATCGGGTACTACAAAGGGTGGCATCACCCTAAACAGGAGGGCATTGAGGCACCCTAGCAACTACAAGCACGCTACCCTGAGTGATGTTTGGGTTGCACGAGGACGAGTGCTTGGCAGAGACGCTGATAGACTGGAGGTCGCTATTGGTGCTTCTGTCACGCTTAAAGTCCGTCAGTTACCTCTTTGATTTAGTAGCCACAGCGATTGATGTGCCGACGCGCTCTCCCATTGGTCTGTACCCGCGCTACCTTTCCGGTTAAGGCTCTGTTATACTCTGACGTTGAGCGTAGCAAACGTATCGTATCGCAGAACGCGCGCCTTTCATTGGCCGGCGAGCAGTAATTCGATATCACCGACCAATCAGTATGCTGTGTGCGCAGCACTACGCCGCGTTTGCTACGCTCGACGTCGGACTATAACAAAGCATTTAGGAAGAATATGGCGGATTTTACTCGACCTCACTCTCGAGTAACGGTTTCCTGCCTTGGCATTCGAAAACCTACCCGCGTCCATCTGGATTGTCACTTGACATCACCCAGCGGAGTAACTCGGAAGATTTCGAATGCAGCCTTGGCGGGCGAATTACGAACTACATGGCAGATCGAGCGCTAGCAGACGACAGGAGCGAAGGGAGGAGGGCGGGGGAGGAATACTTGTCGCAACATCGCATAGCGTTATCTATGGACGTTAGTCATGCTCACACTTAAAGGTACACTGTAGTGAAAGGGTGTACAGAAGCAAGTTCCATGGGTGATGTGTCATAAGACCTTTCAACGAAATCACGTTAAGCACCAAAATACTATATAATTTTGTGGCAGAATAGCAATCCTTTTGGGCGTCAGTGACGATTCCAGGGTAGAAGATTGTAATGGCGCTGCTATAACCACATGTTCAAACACACTTATTCCGACAGCACGTCACACGAACCAGTCGTTCGGTATGCAGCTGTTCGAATGAGCCGCCACCATTTTACTTGTGTCATCAAAGTAGGGTTTGATTATTGTATACCCTCTGCCGTCGTGTACATAACGCTTTCGACCTTTTTGTTGAAAAAAATAATCTCAGCGGCTTATTCAAGACCTTTCTTGCAAAGACCTGACAATTCAAGGACTTCAGCTTACCACGCCGTTGGATTTCATACTTGCTGCCATCGGCTTCTTCCAGAGCAATATCAGCAAGATTTTGACAAGCGCATTGCACTCGCCTCCGGAATCAAGCCGAAGCTATATATAAGCACGATCACGTTGCCCTGAACCTCGACTTTGTCTATATTACTCTAAAAGCACTAGCACTATTCTTAAAGCACACCTTTACTGAATAAACGATTAGCTGCATGAGTTTGAGACTTGGTCATCTTGTCACCTTTGTCTTTCTCTTCCACGGTTCATATTTTCATTTCCTGGACTTCTCGCCCCAGTCCCGGGAAATTCTACAAAATGAAAGGATGGTCAACTTTTCGATTGATGGTCTCGATCCATTCGTCCCGGATCGTGGTGGTGCGGAGTTCGTGGAAGCTAACACAGTACTTTTCCCCGTTCTAATGTACAAAACGGTGCGCAACAGTAAACCACCGCGTTAACATCTATACTTCGTTTCACCTTATGTGCGAGCGAAGTCAAAGCTGGAAGCGCGAGCACGAACGCTCCGTGCTTTCAGGCTTTGCTCGAGCGCGCGAGCTAGGAGAAACGCAAAAGCGCTGGTTTCGTGCTTCTAGCTTTGGCTTCGCCCGCAGATAAAGTGAAATGAAGTATAGCTGTTCGCTTGCATTAGTAGAACGCGATTAAAACCATAACGATATTGCATACTAGCGCCAGGAAATGCTTTAAGACCACAGGAACTCAGTCAGCGCTGTCAGTTAGCTCTGCGCGAACGCCCTCGCGCAGAGCGAGAACTAAATAAAATAATTGTTGTGTGTAGGTTTATACCGACGGGAGTTAGTCTGCCTAAGTAGGCGTCTGGGCCGGCTTGTAGAACCAGCGTCTCAGCTGAGACTGGGTGAAAGAAAGCACTGCCAAAAGCCAGCGCACGAGCTGAGCGGGACTCAAGTTGCGTCTCAAGACGCTCGCGCGCCCCAGCCTTTGCAGTGCTTTCTTTCACCCAGTCTCAGCTGAGACGCTGTTCTAGCAAGCCGGCCCTGGTGTCTCAGCTGTAGATGATAAATATAGCCAGGGCGGTACAACCGCTAACCTGGGGTTTTTAACGTGCATTACGCAGTAGTGACACACGATTGCAATGCTGTACGATGTTCATCCAGATTGAAACGGGCAGGGGCGGGATTTAACCCAAAATCCCTCGGTATGGCGTTCTAGAATGGGGAGGTGCGCCATCTGTATCAATCTGAATCTGTATCTGATCTGCATCAAAAGGCTGATTGATACAGTCAGAACCTACGCATGCCTTTGCGACTTAAAGGACGATGTATAAAAGGGCTCAAATACTAGAAAGAGCTGTGGGACAACGTCGCCGAAGGATTCAGACCTGATGTGACAGGTGCATATATGTATTGTAAAACCTTCGCCATTCCCCAAAGTAATCGTGAGAGCGTTGAAGCTGGAGTGTGCTGTAATAATTAGTGAAACACCGTTTACAGCACATGTCGTGAACTGCTGCTACTCCCACACTGGACTCGCCAGTCTGTTACAAGGTATACACGATTGCAAGGAAATTAGAACTTAGCCATTACCCACCTGGTGTGGGTAAGCACGTCCAATGGCAGGCCTGCCAAAGGTACCCTCACGCGCCCGCTGCTCGTGCTAGCCCGCTGGGGCAACAGCAGGGTCGCTTTGCTTGCAATCATGTATTCGCCTCGATATCAGGATTGGACAGTGTGGACGTGTGCTTTTCTTTCTTGGTAGTTCCCTACGCACCACGGGGGATTATCCGGTGTCCACAAAGGAGGTAGAGACGAAAGGTCCACAATATTTAAATGGAACAAGGAGAAGCTCAAGCTCGTATCTTTAGCAGTTGATTTCAGCACACGAGCTCGTGTGCCTTGCATTGGCGCTTCGCACGGCTTGGTCTTCCCATGTGGTTCCGCTTTTACCATAGCACTCGTGGCGATCGATGGCGATCAAATCTCGAGCCGTAGATAGGCCACGCTTGCCCATATACATGGTTGTTTTTGTCAGTTTTTTTGTTTTTTGCTCCCGTCTATTATCAAACATGTCTTGTTCTTTACTTGGATCTCTCGGAGCTGCAGCAAGCTTTCTTTTTCTTTGGCAGAACGCACTAGCTGAGCAGCCACACATGATTGTACTGGCAGGCCCCAAGCGAAGCTCGTTTGGGTTGATGATTTTCTTCAAAGCAGGACCGAAATCGTCGATGCGGTATGGCCGGGCTGATGGGTCCCCATAAAGAATCAGTGAGTTTTCAAGCAGCTTACCGTTGGGAAGAGGTGGCAGTAAAATCTTGTATTCCGTTGTAATTGGTGCAGAGGGGGCAGAAGCAGAAATGATTTCAGAATATTCCCGGCTAGGCTTAGCCGTTGAGATTCTCCTTTGCGGAGCCCATTTCCAACGCGGCCATTCAGATCGTCGCCTTCTTCGAACTCCGGCCATTGATCCCCCTAAGCTAGCGGGATGGCGGGTGTGGTTGCAGCTTTCGGTGCCTTGTCAGCTTACAGGTGACCGGAGTGCACCTACACTCTTTATTCTTAAATACAATATACTATTTTTACAAGGACCACCCGCTCTACCATAATACAAATGAAAAGTAGTGTTGCAGAACATTTTCTGAAAAAATCAAAATTGTTTCTATTTTTTTCTGAATAAGTGTACGAAAAAGTAATGTGGAAGTAATTTGTAACGTAACGAGTAAAGTAATTCATTACTTTTCAGCCAAAGTAATTTGTAACGGTAATCCATTACATTTGAGGTTCGGCAATCTGTAATTGTAATCCACTACATTTTTCGAGTAACGAGCACATGTCTGCTCCTAAGTTTATGAGGGACGGCGATTTTGATATCTTTGATTTGTATTCCCAAAGTCACTTTTACATTCTAAAATAAATATGCCTTTCTATGATTTTCATAAAACTTTCTCTACTGGTTCCTGCGGCGCGTAAATATGTAATTGTTTGAAACTTCAGCTCTGGACCCTGAGGTTAACGAGAGAAACTTTTGAAGGCGATCAAATATTTACGTATCACGGACAACATTTACTCGCTTTATAAGACACCATAAAGATGTAGAGAGCCATATATTTTTTTTTCATAACGCGCGTTTACTACTCACAAATACACAGCTATTTTGCTATTATATAACTCAGTAATATTACAAAAAAAAAACATAAGGACGGCTATGACGTTAGTCTTAGAATGCATGTTAATGGCAGGGAACAAATGATTGGGCTATATGACATTTTTGCATAACTTCACGTCGTAAGAGCCAAACGTTCCATCGCAGTATTTCCTATATTCCCCATCGCATTCTTCGGGAACATCAGCAATCTTCTCCTCGCTTGTCCACATTATGCGCTCTGCAAACCAAAGCAGATACCTTCAACTAGCGCTCACAAACGCAGAAATTTATATTATATAGTTAATCATTTTATGCGGTGTTTAGAAACTAAAACTCTTAAAACCGGTGCAGTAATTTGTTTTTTGTTTTTTTCAGATCTCCCATCTTTCTAAGTCAAGGGCTGCATTTTTTTGTAATACCATGCACAATGCAAGTTGGAGGAAAACGATTCGTATGCTACATAAAATCTTCAGAGGAACTGCTACAGCGAGCAAGTGTCCGAGAAACACGTCTTTTGCGCATCGGGAATGCGACGAGGAGCACTCCAATCAGAGGGCAACATAGGACGCGCAGCGAACGCGCGACGACCAGACAGCCAAGCGCGAGCCGTCATTGGCTAGGGGTCGGAGGTAACAGACGGCCGTGCGTGGGTGGTAAACAAACGCACGAGGTGCGCAAAGGGCAGACGAGCTTACACGCCGCACAGTCACTGCCAGCCTAAGAAACGCAGGAAATCTTCTGCTATATTTACGTGCTTTTTTATTTGCTTTTTTGGTGATTGGTTTTTTTGGCGATCGTATCGGCTCATTTTTAAATATCACTGGCTGCAGAACGATGATTAGGATGGCGGGGACTGACTCGCAATGCCCTGTGTTTCTCGAGCTGTTAAGGATTTTAATTACTAATATTGGGTCTTCCGAGTATTTTGAGGTTATTTAATCAATTCGAGAACCTTTATCTCGGTTGAATGAACACAACTGCTACAAGGTCGCTACTATGATTGTATCTGGTGTACAAGCACATTTGTAATCCTTTCTCTGACCTCTGCTGGGCACCTAGGTTGGTCATTTACGTGTACGTCTTAAAAGATCACGGAAGTGACGTACTGGTGTGTGATTCGAGGAGGCAATTGCCTTCACCAATCAGACGCCAATACGTCACTTTGGTGACCTTTCAAAATGCACATGTAAATTTCCAACCTGTACTTCGAGAAAATTACCGGAGGGCGCTTAAGAATGGAACGCGATAGCTTAATATAAAGCCCCCTCGTTCCCAAGACGTGCAATAGGCCCTTTTCAAAAGTCCGCGCCAACGACTGTCCGCCATTGCTTGCTCACATTCTCTGAGCATGTATTGGACACGAGGGTGACATCAGCGTTCGGTGTCAACTCGGCTCAGCTCGTGTTGATAACGAGCGCTGACGTCACTGTTCGGCGAGGATTCGGAGCCAATCACGCGCTTCGTGAGCAAGCAATGGTGACCGAACAATGTAGCTCGATGGACTTTTGAAAAGGGTCTAGTTGCGTCAGCTTGCCAATCCTAAACGGACTGCTTACATTAAGATCATCGTTAAACAGTCAGCGTCAGTCGTAATGCAGATCTCCATTTTTATAAATGCTTTTAAAATTGTAATATCTTAGTCAATAAGAATTGTCTGTCAATGAAAAAAAATGTGCCTGCGTGGCGTAATCGGTAGCGCGTCTGGCTCGCAACCGAAGAGTCGTGCACTTCACCAATCAGGATTTTCGCGTCACACCAAAGCCGACACGAGCTCCTTAAAACTATCGCTTTTAAATATTAGTCTTACACGGAACGCTTCTACTTATTGTCGTCATGGTTGGGGTCTGTAATTATAAAACACTTTACGTATAGCGCGAAGTTTAGTGTTAATATTTTTTTCGTTGGTCCCATCTGCACAACGAAGTTAAATAAGAGAATCAGTATGAGTATACCCGGGTTGACTAGGGAACCGGGTACAGTGCCAGCGAAATTGATTAGAACTATGTGGTTATGGTTTTCCAATCTATTCGCTCAGATTCTCTGTTTACTTTCCTAGGATTAATGTGAGCTATCTTCTACTGTGAGCCGTTGCCTTTTTGAATGCAGCTCTGAAGATCAGATCTAGTATCTTTCTTGAAACGTATCTGGGTGTCACATATATTAAAGGCGAGAAATAAAATCAGCACACTCCTTCAGCTTGTCTACATGAAGCCTCTCAAATTTAGCGTTCAACAACTCCACAGAAGACAGAAAGAACGCATTCAAATGTAAATGTGCAAACGACGGATAAAAACAACAACTCATCATTGTCTTATACTGCAGTGAGTTCGCAGCGAGCTGGGTCCGGACGCTAGCCGATTTTGTTCTTAGCGCGAGACTGAGCGCATGGAATCAGAGAGTCAAGCTTGCCAAGTAGGGAAGCATGTAACAGTGCGAGGACACGGTTCATTGTTCTTCTACTTTGCTCGTGCTTGTAGCCTCGGCAGCGGCTGGACCCAAACTGAAGCAGCTCATCATTGTTTTAGTAGCGCTTGTGCAGCCGCCATCTAACTGCGCCACCGTCTTGACGTAATGGCATGACGAACGAAACCTGCGCCTTGTCACGGCAACCATCTACCGTGGCTACTTTAAATGCTCACGTTGTTGGTTGTGTCATGATGAGAGGTTTGTGAGAGCTTTTTAGATATGGTTGTGTGTGTACTAGGCCCCCAAAGACAACTAGTGGCGAACATTTATCCTGGAAAAGGGAAAACGCATAGAAAGCATGGGTTTCTGAGGCCCAGATACGTCCCCAGTGCAAACTTGCTGATCTGTCTTCTAAGGAGCAACTCGCCATGTTTGTGCGTTCCACAAAAACCAAGAACAACGCCAAGAACTAATCATCGGCATGCAAACAAACGGGGAAGTGCTAGATACTGTTCATCGACAAGGCGGAACGCGGCTTTTTGTGGAGCTGAAAAACCGTTTCGTTTGTTAGCCCTAAAGTTTAAACTCCTCTCCGAAAAGACGCGTCTTTGTAGGCGCGTGTATTACGTCTCTCGTTGAATTCACGCAAGATATATTGACTATATCGGCCTCATGAATCTACATCACAATACATGAAGTTCCCACTTAAAGAAAAGTAATGTATTTACCGTTATTTTTGGACGTATAAAATTGATTCGTTTTATTTGCCACCATTCTCAACTAAATTTCAGCCACGCAACTGGAAGAAGAAACAAAACCCCACATTTTTATTTGTATACTATAGTCACGTAAACAGTCCATGACCATGACGGTTATAAAGATGTATCGATCTGAGTCATAATGTCAATATTCATGCGAATAAAATGGTCTAGGTCAGGTTATTTCTATGTATGATTGAAATTCGTCGGACCCATTTGAACAACCAGAATATTTTTTTTTTTTCAAAGTATATATTTCTAACATTCGATATACGCAGTTAGACCCACTTTAGAAATTTACGGTTGCCACTAAATTACTAAGCATTGTTTACACACAATAGTAATCAAATATTAACGGCAATCTTGTTAAAATGAACTTATGAAGTATATTTATAAGAAAAAAGTTTAGTTAGATTCACAACCTATGGTTGATCTGTCTTCCAAGGAGCAACTCGTCATGTTTGGACGTTTCACTAACTACACTCACTAACAAGGGGTGTTTCCAGCTTATCGCAGGTAAGCTGTAAACAACTTTACACTAACGTACATTTTGGAAGCGTGTTTTGCAGCAATGAACTTCAGTTGATAAGAAACTGTTTGTTGGTTCTTGTCAATATCCACCCGTTTTGCAGGGACACACATTTGTGTACCGTCATCATATCCCCGATAAATAACATAGACATGGTCCATGCTTTCGATGAGCTGAAAAGCAGGCGTCACAAATTAATCTCGGTTTGGTGTTACAGGACCCATATTTAAGCAATAATACTTTTAATTGATTCAACGGGTTATCAGCACAGATTGCGTACAAATAAATGAGTAAATATGCTTAATTTCGAGTATGATCGAGCTGCGCTTGATATCGAGAACTCCAGCAAACCTAGGCAAATAAGTATTTGGCATTAAAACTGTTTGCGTTAAAAAGCCACATGAACCATGCTGAAAATCAAAGATGAAGGAGCACCGTACTTTCCAGATTTCTTTTCCACTGACGAACTTCTTCGGGGGTTCAAGCGTCTGCAGAAATCAAACGACACAGAAGGATCAGACCGCAGGTAAGCTCAATATTAAGTTTCGTCAAGAAATTTGTGAACAAAATAAGGACTGGAACATTTTAATACATTTTCGGTAGCCTTTAGTGTTGTGAATAACGTAGCCCTGCCAAACATTTGTTTTTGATGTTTGTCACCGTTGTGTCGCGTTCGTGATAACAGTGAACACAATGCGTGATGAATAGTTATTTTAAGATATTATTGTGTCTCTCTTTTTGAGTGCATGTGTCTAGTTTATCTCGTTTGGTTATTTCTTTATAGAAACGAACAAAAACTTAGGGCACAAATAAGCTGGTGTAAATCTAACATAATTACGAAGAACACCGAGAGTGAGGCAAGAGGGCAGTACAAACACGAAGTCTCAAAAAGATACACTCTAAGAAACGCCTGCGTCTCTACTTACCCGCAAAACACTCGAAGAGCCAATCTGTGCGATCTAACGAAATCAGCTCAGCGAATGATGAGGCGGAACATCCGTTTAGACCTAAAAATGAAGACTGCGTTGTGGCATTGCACAATGCCAAATCGTCATACTTGCATTGAGTAATGCCACAACCCAGACTTCATTTTGAGGAACAAAGAGGTGTTCCGCCTCATCATTTGCTGAGCTGATTTCGTAGATAGCACAGATTGGCTCTTCGAGTGTTTTGCGGGTAAGTCGACGCGCAGGCATTTCGTAGTGTGTGTCGTGTTGGTGCTTTTGCCTGTCTTGGGGTTCTTCGTAATTATGTTCTTACATCTATTTTTCAGCCTGGCTCAATCTTGTACCTTCCATCGCCGTTTGCTGGTTTCACATAGTGAGAAAATATTGCTTAATTGTTTTTAAAGTTTAAACAAAAATTTAATCATATACTTCGTTTCAGCTTAGGTCCAGACACAGCCGATGCTACAAGCGCGAAATCCGGAGCTTTCAGCGTCTCTGGGAAGCACGCGCGCTCGTGCAGCGCAAGCACTGTTCTAGGCCACATGCTCGCGCTTGTAGCATCGGCTGCGTATGGACTGAAGCTGAAACGAAGTATAGTTAATTTATCTGGGACAGTGCAACCCTAGAGGTTTAAACAGAATAAAAACAAAACCAAATATGCTCGTATGTCCTCTGTTAATAATTTCACTGGTCTAGAAAAATCGAAGACATGCAACTTATTTGTAAGCTTTCTTTATTTTTATTTTTGCCTACGATGGTACACAGGAAGCGTATTCAAACTAGGAGATACCTTTCTTTTTGCAGAATTTTGCGGTGGTGCTTTTTTATCTTTCTTAATTACGCATACTGTTACGGAAATCTAGCGATCTGCTAGATTCCCCTAACTTCCCATTACATAAGACTACCCGATGGCCTATTTCCTCAATTTCAGAGCACCATGCTAAAGCCTTCGGTGGAGAATGTATTCGCAGAACACTCAAGTTACCTTGGCGATTGCGTTGTTTTGTAGCGTGAGCTACACTGGCCGAGGTTGAGCAGTTTCGCGTGGCTCGCATAATGAGCCGTGCTCCGTGCTGCGCAAGCGCGATGAGCAGTGACGTCACACGACGCACAGCTGAGCGCGCCGGAGACTCCGCAGCCGCGCGCTCCGCCGCCGCCGCGCGCGCCTCGCCGGTCTGCGCATGCGCGAGGAGCAGTGACGTCACATGGCGCACAGCTGGCGCGCCGGAGCCGCCGCGCGCTCCGCCGCCACCGCGCGCGCCTCGCCGGTCTGTACATTTCAGAGGAGTGACGTCATAGCCGCGGCAGACGCACTGGCACCGCCGCGTGCCCAGCTGTCCTCCTCCGTTGCGCAGTAGCCAAGTCTGACGCCGCACCGGAGCCGCTTGATAGCGCCTCTCATTTTGTGCGCATAAGCTCACGCTACGTATATCCTGGCATAGCCGAGCTAAGCCACCGCAATTTTTTCTCTGTCGATGCTGGATCTGGCAGAACGCCTATATCGAAGTAAGATAACAAAAGCTGCCGCACAAAACCCAAGTAAATCGTTGGCTCCTCTAAAAAAAAAAGAGAGGCGAAAGGATTTTGAAGCATTCTCACTCACCTCTGCTTGTCTGAACTGTGAGAGTGTGATGTACGGGACGTTGTTTGCTTCGTCAGCCGATGGAACAATGCAGGAAAGTGGGACTTGGAAGACGGGGTGACCCAGGTCGTCGAGATTCCGATCGTGCTGGCCGTGGTGACGTGCTTTTGCCTCACCGTCGGAGGGTTTCTGCGCGATTAGAGAGCCTAGATTTAAGGGAGGGAGTAACTCGAACCATCTAGAGCGCTATCAAGTTAACGGCGCTTGTGCGCGTGCGTTGCGTTGTCGCGTAGAGACGAGGAAAGCGGGTGGAAAGGCGGAGAGGCTGGCAGACGACCCGCGCATTTGTGCTCTCCTCGCAGTTCGTGTAGCGAAAGGAGGCCCATGAACCGGGTGAACCCGAACGACAGTTAAAATCACTCCGATGTCTCTAGGCACACTACACGCGATGCGGGACTCCGTCACCCTCTGGTATCCGTAAACGGAACCCAGGCACGTTAAGGAGCCCAAGTCGTTGTTCAGCGTTACGTGTACTATAAACATCAGCTCAGTCACATATTTAGAATTGTCGCTTTTCATCGTCAGTATTCTAGCGTTGGATTGCCACTGAAACACAGACACGTGCCACTTGGCCATCTATATATTGCTTGGAGCCATCATAAGGATGTTTCATGAATTGGGCATCAAACTAGCATTTATGTTGTTGTTTTTGTGCTGTTTAAAACGCAGAAAGCATTCCTGCACACCTCGTCTCAACTTTAGAGGAACTTGTTTCCGGATAAAATTATTTTAGTTCTCGCACGCAGATACGTAGGGCGAGAAAGGGACGAGGAGGAGAGAGAGCGCGGGGTAATCGCCGAAGCCGAACTTCCAATCAGAGCCCGGCGCTCCGACGCCCCAGTGCGCTTTCATTTCCTCCTCTCCTTCATTTTCTCACATTATGTAATTACTGTCGATGCAACCTGTTGTTCGTTGTAATGGAGCGTCATAAAGGTATTGACTCGGGGTACACTCGACAATAATTTGCCATTTTGACAGCTCTTCGTAAGTCGTAGAGATCATCTTCGGTAAAACTTATGACGTAGTTCAGGATCCTGTATTGAATAAAATGTTGTCTCAAATGAAGCACACACAAATTACGCACTAAATCTTGTTTCTCAGTGCTTCGTGATCTCTATAAATGTTGTTTGTTGAAGCCTCCGTTTATAGAAGAGGAAGTAACGAGAGGGGTGACACACAACCTAACACTGCGATCGTATATCCAATAAAAATATCGCAATAAATACACGTTTTGTCGCTCATCCCGCAATCATAAAATGTTCTTACACTCGTGCCAAATCAGGTTGCAACCACCGGATGCAACCACCGGATGGCCACTGCGCTAAAGCTGCTTAAGCTATAGCTTCATCTCGCGTTCAATCTGTAAAACACCATCGTGAAGATATGTATACTCCGTTTCACATCAACTTGAGACCCACTCACACACCTGCGCTTGACTGTACGACCGGCTGAAACAAGACCGGTTTTAAGCCTCTTGCGACGGCTTACGGCCGGTTGCGTTACTGCGCAGCTGGTCGTAAGCCGTCACCAGAGGCTTATAGACCGGTCTCGTCTGAGTCGGTCGGTGTGTGAACGGGCCTTTAGTCGTTGATAACAAACTCACAAAGAGGACGAGCGCTATGACGAGTGCACTTTTGACGCTGCTTGATTTGTCTCATCGGATCAGCGTCGGTTGCGGTAGGACTTTCAAGCAGAAACAACGTATTGTAGTCGTATTCTAATACCTGCAGTCTAACATCAAGCATCTTTAGTGTGCGTGCGGCTAAGACCTGAAGTTTTGAATGCCAACACAACGTCCGTGCATGATGAGACCACGAATCGCGATGTTTCGAGGAAACGTTTGCGTGAAAACCTAAACGAATCTAAAAAAGGAATTGCGCTACCAAGCTGCGTTCCCTACTCGTCTTATTGAACAGCGTCCTATATATACTCGGCTGAAGCCAAAGCAACAAGCGCAAGCTAGCCCGCGCTCCTGGCTTTGGAACATGCATTTCTATCGCGAGTGCTGGTTCTGCGGAAGAATGCTTGAAAGCAGCGACCTCGAGCTCTCGCGCTTGTGGCAATGACTGCTGTGTCAGCTTAAAAGCGCTTACTTTAGAGGCTTCGAAGTGTGGTAAGTGGTTGCGAGGAAGAGCGCAAGCGCCGACAGGACGAAAAGCGACGCCACAAACCCCGCGAGGACGGTGCCCCTGCTGCAAATCTTGAGCCCGTCTGGTTTTTGCTCGAGTTTCTATAAACAAAAGAGACTTACTTAAAGTTAACTACAAACATACATTGAGTGTCCAATATAGCGGGGAAATGGGCGGGTGAAAACGTAAATTTAGAGATACATGAAAATGCCGCAAAAAATGTTAGTACACGAATATGGTTCACTGACGACCGATGGTTGAAAGAAAACGAACATTTCCGCTTTAACACCACCTATTTAGCCTCAGTAAATAGCTCGTCGTGCCACTAAAGATGGCTCCAGTTTGATTGGGAATGAGCTTGGGGAATAAAGGATCGGCTATTTTCTGGATACCATAAGATCTGGATCACTTATGTATAAGGTGTGCCCCCAAAATATTTACAGGGTATTTCCACTTTTGTTGTTTTTACCGCTAAAATATACTACACTTTAGCGAACGTTCATTCTCCGCCACAATGCCAAAAATGTAAGAACTAATCGTTATCTTATTCAAAATTTATAGCCGATTTTCTAAAATTTTCAATGGGAAAATGGTGGCCGATAGACCATTTATATGTATAATACATGCAGCTCGATGGCGCCGGTTTTCAAAAACGGGTAAAAACGGTTCCCGTTTTCCCATTGAAAGTTTAAAAAAATTCCCTATAAATTATAAATAAGAAAACTCTTAGTTCTGAAAATTTGGCCTCTTCGTTCCGACCGCTAGGACTACATTTCGGTGGAGAATGAGCGTTTGGTAATACGTAGTTTATTTTTGGTGAAAGCAAAAAAAAAAACCTGTAATTTGTCCTTTTGGTTGGTAAAGAAGGGGGGGGGCGTTGTGTGGCACCCGGCACTACATTTTGTATATATCTGAATTTCGCCTTCATACTTTAAGGATTTAGTAACAGAACGGTTTGAATGCCACAATGGGCCATTTTCAAGTTTTCAAGTAACGAGAGCTGTCTCGATTAGTTGTCTGCGAACTTCCCAGACTGCCGATCGAGCGTGGCTTTTCGTGCCGCCAGCCACCATGAGCCTCGCTGAGGAAAGTCGCATGATGTAGAGGTTTCTTGAGACTGTGCGTCTTTTCTTTCCTTTACGACAAGACTCATCCCGAGTTCAAGGATAAGGATTCATGGTTTATAGAGGCGGTTCAACGATTTTCGAACTTTGGTCTAATAATTGTGAGAGTTGGTCTCGGTCATTTCTAGATCCAAGAACAGAAAACCATTTCTGCTTCCGTGCGGTAGTCACCTAGCTGTGTTTGCAGATTTGTGTTCGCGCTTTGTCCCCCTTGTTCCCCTTCTCCAGGATTATTATCGTCATTCTTGTCCAGCTCGCTTGCACCTTTGCATTAATTGCTAGTTTTTGTTTAAAACAAAAGAATGGCAAATATCGAAGTTTTTGGCGCCTCTCATACTCGTGCATCGGCGACAGAGTACTTCCTAGTCACGTGCGCGGCGACATCTCTGGGGATCATGTCACTTCCGGGTGGGCTCTGTGCGTTTTCGGACCTCCAGCGCTTCTCCTGTGATTCTGAACACCGTGTCAACCGTGTTCACCACCAACACGGTGTCATGGCATGTTGGTCTCTAACACCACGCACCCCTGACGTAGACGTTGATAAAGGAGATTTTGGTTTACGAACAGGAAACTCCGGTTCGGGCACGACAAAACACCGCACCCGGTAAGCATCGCCCGTGATTGCGGCCGACGGTACGATCGTACGTTGAGAAACACCAGAAAACAAAAGTTCAGGCTCTTATCTGCTCCTTGAACAATCCAAACTGCTAGACATCACTCCAGACTTTGCTGAAGCTCTTTCATCTACGTACAAATATTTGCACAAGGTGCGCTCTTGGCACAGAGCGGGACACTGGTAGGCCGTTGAGTAGACCAAGCAGTTCCATCATAGTTCTCGCGTTGGCTCACGAGACTCTTCTTCATAGTAGAAAAACGCAGAGACAAGGAGCAAAAGGAAGAGTTAATTTCTTTAAGTCTTCTTCTTTTTCGCCATCGTTAGCGCGCTCCCACACACGCGGAAACAAGATGCTGTCTCAGATGCAGCACAAACAAATGACGGGACCCTTCCAAAAGTTATCAATGAGTTTCAATTGCGTTTCTAATCTATTCTATAAGGATATATTAGAAACTCAATTGAAACTAATGGATAATATTTGTAAGGGGTAGGGCGGCTGCGCAGGGGGATGGTTATGTTAACTTCCGGTAGATGGCGCCGCGACAATTTATTACATCTTATGAATAATACTCGATTTTGACGCATTCCTCTATCATCAAACCACAAGCTTTTAATTAAAAAATAACATTAAATTGAGCACATTATTGCACAAATCACTAACTTACAAACGACATCTCCAAGAGTACGTCATCACAGCAGTTCCTGTAACCGCCACACGCGGCTGCAGACTGGCAAATAAAACTTTTCCTTCGCGATTACGCAGCGGAATCGCTGTATACGGCGAGCAACTGAGCAAGAACCATTTTGGGAATTGCCTCCAGACTACCACTTAATGTTTTCCACGAAGCAATATACATTATTTTTGAAGGGTCAGTGTGTTTTAGGGAGAAGAGTGTATAGTTTATATAGAACCCTTAGCTACTATCCAAATGCTTCTCTTTCAATCTCCGTCTTGGATGCTTTTCAGAAACTAGAGAAATAATCGAGACCTCAACAGCTATACCCGGGGACTGTCCCTTTACCTGCGATAGATTATGCCTTGCCACGCAATGCAAGTTTTTATCTTTAGAAATTTGTCTTTTAATGAAGCAAAACTAATCACTGTTTAGACGACAAGCACATACAGACTCGTTCCTGAGATACGCGCCTGATTGTAATAAGCGCAGGGTTACAAGATGGTCATACTCTGCCTCTTGCACCACTTGACACACACTAAGACGTTCATCACAATAGGGTAATAATATGTCTACAAGAAGGAGTCTTCAATAAATGAAAAATCGCATACTGACCGCAGGGCCTTCCATGTTGGGATGAATTTTCTTCTTTTTCCTGATCAATCTCAAATAGCCCGATGATCAAGCGCGCGCTTCCTTGCACACCCGGTCCGGATACCTGTGCGACTTGCGATGCTATATAAAACACAAAGTATTGATATTATTAATTTATGATACATTTGAAAGGTTTCCGGCGCACCTGGCTTGATCGGTCACTAGCTGATGATAGTTGTATGATGATTCAGTACCGGAGTCACACTCACACACACACCAAGTAGATATGCTTAAACGCATTTTATCGCACTGAATAAACTTTGGTCCATTTCTTAATACGTTCTTTTATTGACGCTATCTGCTTAGAATTCTAAACTCTTTTCGGTAAAGTACAGAAATGCATACATAGTCTTTGTTTTTTTATCTATACAATGTTTCTCGAAAACGCCGTGAAAGCTACACCAATGCCTTCTCCGCAGACGAGTTTTATACCCCTGTCAGACGGGCTAGTTTAGTGTCACTACAAGCGAGTGCGCTTCGCCTTTACTGTCATTTTTGTAGTGTGCTCACATGGCTCCTTCCTAAGGAACACTTGGCTAGTAGTGAGTTTGACGAACTCACTTCGCTCGATCGAGCGCGTGGCATCAATAGGAGTGTTGCAACAGTAAAACATAACAATAAAGAAACCAAAAGCGTGGGTAAGTTGTATTTTATAAAGAAAAATAGATTCGTGAAAAGAGACAACATGTAGAAGAGTGGCATTGCAAAAAAATAGCGGGTGACCAACGTTTATAGATACTTCTCCAGTTCCCGAACTGCCCCTCTCCAGGCGGGCGCGACCGATCCCTAGGGACTGCGAGGGCGCTGCGATCGAAGCTTGCGCGTGTGTGCCGGCCAGGCCAGCTCCGGTTACGTGGTTGGGCTTGCATTTTCGCTCGCTGTTCGCGCTGTTTGTTACGTGATCTGTTGGTTTTCTGCCCTTCGAGTGTGTGATTGCTTTCGACGGTTTGTGATACGACGTTCGTTGTGACGTGACGTATGCACTTTTTCGCACGCAAAAAGTGCCAAGAAAACGATAGTGCCATAAGGGCCCAAAGAGAAAGGAAAAAGGCCAAGCTTGTATAGTGGAGCTTTAACTGTAACAGGCTTTGTTTTGCGCGTGATTTGAAGCCCTTTTTTATTTTTGCGAGTTAGCAAAATAAAATTGATTGTGTTACGGCTTGTGTAATGTGTTGTGAATGAGCAGTTTCTGTAGATACTTTACTAAATTGCAAGTTGAGCAAATCTTCTAAAATAGCATAGGTAAGATCGATATATTTTGTAAGACAAAAAAGAAAAAAATGCCCAGGACGGCGCGATTGCGACGCGCAGCTTTTTTTTCGCGACATTAAATCACTACGTGCGTTCTGTGAATATATGGAATAAATTCATACCGACCGCGCGAACGATCCT
The DNA here is from genome assembly GCA_037355805.1 of Ixodes ricinus. Lineage (NCBI taxonomy): Eukaryota > Metazoa > Arthropoda > Arachnida > Ixodida > Ixodidae > Ixodes > Ixodes ricinus. Next base: position 36,933 of record JAZHYW010048736.1, read on the forward strand.
CGTCTCGCTCGTTTTTATTGACGACGTGAGGCAACCAAGCATAGTGACAACCGCTGCGGGCCAAGGCTGAACCGCTTGCACGTACGTATTATTTTCGGTGTTACATCATTTGCAAGTTACCTTCTGTTCAAAAACGACCGAAATTAAAATAATAGCGCGTTACTCGCGAAATCAGCCGAGATCCCGGGCTGCAGTAGGCGTGCTGAACATTGCGCGCAAGGGAGCGGCGATCGTCCTGATGGCGCAACCTTCGACCGCAGCGCTTGGGGTGGACTTGGAGTTTAGGTTGATCTGAATCAAGATTAGCGCAGCGGTGAATTGATAAAAGACGACGACAAAGTCAGTCATTCATGGCTATCTTGGTTAGCGGAGAATGATAGAGCCCTACTTTTGTTTCAGCATGTAACTTTTCGAGACAAGATGATAATTATGAACTGATTAGGCAGTGTCAGGGCGTCCTCGTAGACTTCCGTGGAACGAAGCGGAACGCCAAAGTTGGATATGCTTCGTTCTTTATCTTGGCTTGCGATGATCGATCAGAATCATCCAATTGGCGTAAAAATCGTTCATTAATGTAACGTTGTTTTGGAGCACAGCACCTAGGCACGCGTTTCCGAGTTAAGCGGCGTCGGCGTAACCGCGCGTTGCATTATGGGCTGTTTCCCAAAATGACGTCACACATGACGTCACATCTGTCGTCACGTGTGACGTCACGAGGGTAAAATTTTCCCACTAAATCTTGCGGTAAAAGGTTTTGCTAAGTTTGGCGGAAAAGTTTTCCGCTAAATTTAGAGGAAAAATTTTACCCGTGTGACGTATGCTTCGTTCTTTATCTTGGCTTGCGATGATCGATCAGAATCATCCAATTGGCGTAAAGATCGTTCATTAATGTAACGTTGTTTTAGAGCACAGCACCTAGGCACGCGTTTCCGAGTTGAGCGGCGTCGGCGTAACCGCGCGTTGCATTATGGGCTGTTTCCCAAAATGACGTCACACATGACGTCACATCTGTCGTCACGTGTGACGTCACGAGGGTACAATTTTCCCGCTAAATTTTGCGGTAAAAGTTTTTGCTAAGTTTGGCGGAAAATTTTTCCGCTAAATTTAGAGGAAAATTTTACCCGTGTGACGTATGCTTCGTTCTTTATCTTGGCTTGCGATGATCGATCAGAATCATCCAATTGGCGTAAAAATCGTTCATTAATGTAACGTTGTTTCAGAGCACAGCACCTGGGCACGCGTTTCCGAGTTGATGCGGCGTCAGCGTAACCGCGCGCTTGCATTATGGGCTGTTTCCCAAAATGACGTCACACATGACGTCACATCATGTCGTCACGTGTGACGTCACGACGAGTACAAATTTTCCCGCTAAATCTTGCGGTAAAAGTTTTTGCTAAGTTTGGCGGAAAATTTTTCCGCTAAATTTAGAGGAAAAATTTTACCCGTGTGACGTATGCTCCGTTCTTTATCTTGGCTTGCGATGATCGATCAGAATCATCCAATTGGCGTAAAAATCGTTCATTAATGTAACGTTGTTTTAGAGCACAGCACCTGGGCACGCGTTTCCGAGTTGAGCGGCGTCGGCGTAACCGCGCGTTGCATTATGGGCTGTTTCCCAAAATGACGTCACACATGACGTCACATCTGTCGTCACGTGTGACGTCACGAGGTACAATTTTCCCGCTAAATTTTGCGGTAAAAGTTTTGCTAAGTTTGGCGGAAAATTTTTCCGCTAAATTTAGAGGAAAAATTTTGCCCGTGTGACGCTAATGCTCCGTTCTTATCTTGGCTTGCGATGATCGATCAGAATCATCCAATTGGCGTAAAAATCGTTCATTAATGTAACGTTGTTTTTAGAGCGCAGCACCTGGGCACGCGTTTCCGAGTTGAGCGGCGTCGGCGTAACCGCGCGTTGCATTATGGGCTGTTTCCCAAAATGACGTCACACATGACGTCACATCTGTCGTCACGTGTGACGTCACGAGTATAATTTTCCCGCTAAATTTTGCGGTAAAAGGTTTTGCTAAGTTTGGCGGAAAATTTTTCCGCTAAATTTAGAGAAAACTTTACCCGTGTGACTTATGCTCCGTTCTTATCTTGGCTTGCGATGATCGATCAGAATCATCCAATTGGCGTAAAAATCGTTCATTAATGTAACGTTGTTTTAGAGCACAGCACCTGGGCACGCGTTTCCGAGTTGAGCGGCGTCGGCGTAACCGCGCGTTGCATTATGGGCTGTTTCCCAAAATGACGTCACACATGACGTCACATCTGTCGTACGTGTGACGTCACGAGAATACAATTTTCCCACTAAATTTTGCGGTAAAAGTTTTTGCTAAGTTTGGCGGAAAAGTTTTTCCGCTAAATTTAGAGGAAAAATTTTACCCGTGTGACGTATGCTTCGTTCTTTATCTTGGCTTGCGATGATCGATCAGAATCATCCAATTGGCGTAAAAATCGTTCATTAATGTAACGTTGTTTTAGAGCACAGCACCTGGGCACGCGTTTCCGAGTTAAGCGGCGTCGGCGTAACCGCGCGTTGCATTATGGGCTGTTTCCCAAAATGACGTCACACATGACGTCACATCTGTGCGTCGTGTGACGTCACGAGGGTACAATTTTCCCGCTAAATGTTGCGGTAAAAGTTTTTGCTAAGTTTGGCGGAAAATTTTTCCGCTAAATTTAGAGGAAAATTTTACCCGTGTGACGTATGCTTCGTTCTTTATCTTGGCTTGCGATGATCGATCAGAATCATCCAATTGGCGTAAAACGTCGTTCATTAATGTGACGTTGTTTTAGAGCACAGCACCTAGGCACGCGTTTCCGAGTTGAGCTAGACGTCGGCGTAACCGCGCGTTGCATTATGGGCTGTTTCCCAAAATGACGTCACACATGACGTCACATCTGTCGTCACGTGTGACGTCACGAGGGTACAATTTTCCCGCTAAATTTTGCGGTAAAGTTTTTGCTAAGTTTGGCGGAAAATTTTTCCGCTAAATTTAGAGGAAAAATTTTACCCGTGTGACGTATGCTTCGTTCTTTATCTTGGCTTGCGATGATCGATCAGAATCATCCAATTGGCGTAAAAATCGTTCATTAATGTAACGTTGTTTTAGAGCACAGCACCTGGGCACGCGTTTCCGAGTTGAGCGGCGTCGGCGTAACCGCGCGTTGCATTATGGGCTGTTTCCCAAAATGACGTCACACATGACGTCACATCTGTCGTCACGTGTGACGTCACGAGGGTACAATTTTCCCGCTAAATTTTGCGGTAAAAGTTTTGCTAAGTTTGGCGGAAAATTTTTTCCGCTAAATTTAGAGGAAAAATTTTACCCGTGTGACGTATGCTTCGTTCTTTATCTTGGCTTGCGATGATCGATCAGAATCATCCAATTGGCGTAAAAATCGTTCATTGATGTAACGTTGTTTTAGGAGGCACAGCACCTGGGCACGCGTTTCCGAGTTGAGCGGCGTCGGCGTAACCGCGCGTTGCATTATGGGCTGTTTCCCAAAATGACGTCACACATGACGTCACATCTGTCGTCACGTGTGACGTCACGAGGTACAATTTTTCCCGCTAAATTTTGCGGTAAAAGTTTTTGCTAAGTTTGGCGGAAAATTTTTCCGCTAAATTTAGAGGAAGAATTTTACCCGTGTGACGTATGCTTCGTTCTTTATCTTGGCTTGCGATGATCGATCAGAATCATCCAATTGGCGTAAAAATCGTTCATTAATGTAACGTTGTTTTTAGAGCACAGCACCTGGGCACGCGTTTCCGAGTTGAGCGGCGTCGGCGTAACCGCGCGTTGCATTATGGGCTGTTTCCCAAAATGACGTCACACATGACGTCACATCTGTCGTCACGTGTGACGTCACGAGGTACAATTTTCCCGCTAAATTTTGCGGTAAAAGTTTTTGCTAAGTTTGGCGGAAAATTTTTCCGCTAAATTTAGAGGAAAAATTTTACCCGTGTGACATATGCTTCGTTCTTTATCTTGGCTTGCGATGATCGATCAGAATCATCCAATTGGCGTAAAAATCGTTCATTAATGTAACGTTGTTTTAGAGCACAGCACCTGGGCACGCGTTTCCGAGTTAAGTGGCGTCGGCGTAACCGCGCGTTGCATTATGGGCTGTTTCCCAAAATGACGTCACACATGACGTCACATCTGTCGTCACGTGTGGCGTCACGAGCGTACAATTTTCCCGCTAAGATTTTGCGGTAAAAGTTTTTGCTAAGTTTGGCGGAAAATTTTTCCGCTAAATTTAGAGGAAAAATTTTACCCGTGTGACGTATGCTTCGTTCTTTATCTTGGCTTGCGATGATCGATCAGAATCATCCAATTGGCGTAAAAATCGTTCATTAATGTAACGTTGTTTTAGAGCACAGCACCCTAGGCACGCGTTTCCGAGTTAAGCGGCGTCGGCGTAACCGCGCGTTGCATTAAGGGCTGTTTCCCAAAATGACGTCACACACTGACGTCACATCTGTCGTCACGTGTGACGTCACGAGAGCAAAATTTTCCCGCTAAATCTTGCGGTAAAAGTTTTTGCTAAGTTTGGCGGAAAATTTTTCCGCTAAATTTAGAGGGAAAACTTTTAGCCGTGTGACGTATGCTTCGTTCTTTATCTGTGGCTTGCGATGATCGATCAAAATCATCCAATTGGCGTAAAAATCGTTCATTAATGTAACGTTGTTTTAGAGCACAGCACCTAGGCACGCGTTTCAGAGTTAAGCAGCGTCGGCGTAACGCGCGTTGCATTAAGGGCTGTTTCCCAAATGACGTCACACATGACGTCACATCTGTCGTCACGTGTGACGTCACGAGGGTAAAATTTTCCCGCTAAATTTTGCGGTAAAAGTTTTTGCTAAGTTTGGCGGAAAATTTTTCCGCTAAATTTAGAGGAGAAATTTTACCCGTGTGACGCTATGCTTCGTTCTTTATCTTGGCTTGCGATGATCGATCAGAATCATCCAATTGGCGTAAAAATCGTTCATTAATGTAACGTTGTTTTAGAGCACAGCACCTAGGCACGCGTTTCCGAGTTGAGCGGCGTCGGCGTAACCGCGCGTTGCATCAGGGGCTGTTTCCCAAAATGACGTCACACATGACGTCACATCTGTCGTCACGTGTGACGTCACGAAGGTAAAATTTTCCCGCTAAATTTTGCGGTAAAAGTTTTTGCTAAGTTTGGCGGAAAATTTTTCCGCTAAATTTAGAGGAAAAATTTTACCCGTGTGACGTATGCTTCGTTCTTTATCTTGGCTTGCGATGATCGATCAGAATCATCCAATTGGCGTAAAAATCGTTCATTAATGTAACGTTGTTTTAGAGCACAGCACCTAGGCACGCGTTTCCGAGTTAAGCGGCGTCGGCGTAACCGCGCGTTGCATTAAGGGCTGTTTCCCAAAATGACGTCACACATGACGTCACGTAGTCGTCACGTGTGTCGTCATGTGTGACGTCACGAGGTAAAATTTTCCCGCTAAATTTTGCGGTAAAAGTTTTTGCTATGTTTGGCGGAAAATTTTTCCGCTAAATTTAGAGGAAAAATTTTACCCGTGTGACGTATGCTTCGTTCTTTATCTTGGCTTGCGATGATCGATCAGAATCATCCAATTGGCGTAAAGATCGTTCATTAATGTAACGTTGTTTTAGAGCACAGCACCTGGGCACGCGTTTCCGAGTTAAGCGGCGTCGGCGTAACCGCGCGTTGCATTAAGGGCTGTTTCCCAAAATGACGTCACACATGACGTCACATCTGTCGTCACGTGTGACGTCACGAGGGCAACAATTTTCCGCTAAATTTTGCGGTAAAAGTTTTTGCTAAGTTTGGCGGAAAATTTTTCCGCTAAATTTAGAGGAAAAATTTTACCCGTGTGACGTATGCTTCGTTCTTTATCTTGGCTTGCGATGATCGATCAGAATCATCCAATTGGCGTAAAAATCGTTCATTAATGTAACGTTGTTTTAGAGCACAGCACCTAGGCACGCGTTTCCGAGTTGAGCGGCGTCGGCGTAACCGCGCGTTGCATCAGGGGCTGTTTCCCAAAATGACGTCACACATGACGTCACATCTGTCGTCACGTGTGACGTCACGAGGGTAAAATTTTCCCGCTAAATTTTGCGGTAAAAGTTTTTGCTAAGTTTGGCGGAAAAGTTTTTCCGCTAAATTTAGAGGAAAAATTTTACCCGTGTGACGTATGCTTCGTTCTTTATCTTGGCTTGCGATGATCGATCAGAATCATCCAATTGGCGTAAAAATCGTTCATTAATGTAACGTTGTTTTAGAGCACAGCACCTGGGCACGCGTTTCCGAGTTGAGCGGCGTCGGCGTAACCGCGCGTTGCATTAAGGGCTGTTTCCCAAAATGACGTCACACATGACGTCACATCTGTCGTCACGTGTGACGTCACGAGGGTAAAATTTTCCCGCTAAATTTTGCGGTAAAAGTTTTTGCTAAGTTTGGCGGAAAATTTTTCCGCTAAATTTAGAGGAAAAATTTTACCCGTGTGACGTATGCTTCGTTCTTTATCTTGGCTTGCGATGATCGATCAGAATCATCCAATTGGCGTAAAAATCGTTCATTAATGTAACGTTGTTTTAGAGCACAGCACCTAGGCACGCGTTTCCGAGTTAAGTGGCGTCGGCGTAACCGCGCGTTGCATTAAGGGCTGTTTCCCAAAATGACGTCACACATGACGTCACGTAGTCGTCACGTGTGTCGTCACGTGTGACGTCACGAGGGTAAAATTTTCCCGCTAAATTTTGCGGTAAAAGTTTTTGCTAAGTTTGGCGGAAAATTTTTCCGCTAAATTTAGAGGGAAAATTTTACCCGTGTGACGTCACGTGATGTCACACCTAAAATTTCAGATGACGTGTCATGTGACGCACACGTCAATGTAGCGGGAAAATTTCCCTGCTAAATTTAGCGGGAAATTCAGCGAAGTTTTTACGCTATACTTCGTCTCACTTTAGCATGGACTATTGTTTGCCGCGCATGCTAGAAGCGCGAGCTAGTTGCTTTTGATGAAGCATTGGCGGGTGCACGAGCGCTCGTGCAGCGAGTGCTCCAGTCAAGGCAGTCAAGGCTAGCCGCTCGCGGTTGCATGGCTTTCGCAGTTAGTCCACGCAATGGTGAGACGACGTATAGTAGGATGGGAACAGGAGACGAGGATGGAGGGTACGGAGGGGGAGCAGCTGGCATACCCTCCCCTTCGTACCCTCCCCCTCCTCCTCAAGAGCTGCGCTCCAATTCGGCATTACAGAAAATTGTAAACGCCTAATTTTTTTTTAACGTGTCTCTATTAAGGGGTGTCGGTGGCCGAGTGGGCTAGCGCCCACCAGATCAGAGTACGTGGAGAGAAAGCTCGCGCCGGAGAACCCAGTGATCCTGAGCTCAAACCCAGCCCTGCCCGAAGAACACACTTCCGATGAAGTGAGTTCGGGGAGCACACTACGCTCGCTCCGGTAGACCGAGTGCGTAATCTCGATAGCAGTGTCCAAGGAGTAAAAATAATAGAAGAAATTAACGCTGCGTAAAATTAGTATTGTTATGATAGGAGTAATATAGATGCGCACTTGCTTTCTGTTGGCAGGAAAGTAGTGCTTTGGAGAAAAAGAAGCGGCTAATCTAGTTTCCAGCCTTGGCCCCTGCGCGATGGCCAGCGACGGCCAGGAGGCCCCTGCAAGACTCCACCAGGAATCTGAAAGTGGCAGGAGAGACGCGAAAGGCTTGCTTGAAATGGAAGTCGCCCAAATGGGGCAAGGTGTCTTCGAACCACCGTTCGTTCCTCTGGAAACTCCACCGTTCTCGACTGATCACCGGTCGGTCATGAGAGCGGCTATGGTGAAGGCATTGGCCTGCAGCTGCTGATCGATGTCACTTGAAAGTCTTACCTGTGCGTCGGCATCCAGTTCCAGCTACCTCTCATCTGAAAGGCGTGGGGCTTTCACGGAGAAAAGTGCCCCAACCACGCGTATCCACTGTCCAACATCGCGAATATCGCCCTCCAGCGTGTCCTCCACACACTCCATGATGTTTCGTTGCGGCGAGCGGCGAGTGGGCTCGCGCACACCAGCTCGGAGCACGTGGAGCGAAAGCTCGCGCTGCAGGACCCAGAACTCCTGGGTTCAATCCCTACTTCTACTACTACTACGCGTAAAAGGAAAGAAAAGACAGGTAGTCTATAACATCAGTCCTTCAAAGTTCTGACTCCAGGGAGACGAAATGATGCGCCAACTCTCCTCTAATTTCGTTAGCGCCTACTGTTGAAAGTACTTCCTTTGCACTAAAGTACGCCAGCAAGATTCTTTCCCGAAATGGACACATTAGGGGAAGGAGCATTTGCTGTGTTGTGCCGCACGAACTCCTTGTCCTTTCGACTAAAGGAGCTTAAGCGGTCCGTTTGAGAGTGGCATAACAATATTAAGAGGCTTTAGGAAAAGGGGTATACGACAAGTTTATATAAACAAAAGCTGCTGCAGCAATATAAGAGTGCCTACATTTGCATTTCTTGTGGGATTATGAAAACAAAATAATTTAGCTCAGTGGTGTGGTACCCCCGCACACTAACCTAACCCCGTCTCCTTTTTTTTTAAGAATGTACATTAAGGATGATGCTACCCTAATTTGTGTGCCAAGATAAAGTTGAATCAGGCTGCAAGACGTCGGTTTCTGCTGCAGGTGGCAGCAGGCCCTGCACCCAGCGATGCACTCCCGTGGTGTCCCTTCGCAACTTGGCCAGGGTCTCTTTGTCTCACGCATCTCTTGAGAAACTTTCATCCACGGGCAGTGAAACTCGCGAAGTTTGGCCGTGTACTGCAAAAACAAATACGTCAAGTTCACCTTAATGCTCACCGTGTTTGTCGAAATGGAAGCCTTGAAGACTGCTGCATCAATTTGCTTACGTGGTTCCTGGCGCTTTGCCTTAGGTCACCTTTTGTTGAAGTCTATATTACATGGTCGTCCATGTGCATAGCGTTTTGCTCAGGCCCGCCAGAGCAAAACTCTCAGGACCGCCTGCATGTTCTATCTTATTTATATAAATAGGATTTGCCAGATTTAAAGAGGGCGATTCGCTGAGCATATGTACAAAGAAAGGACGACCTTTAAGAACACTTCTACAAGTTCAATGCATTGAAGTAGGCTGAACAGGAAATGGGGAGTGTTTTGAAGATTCACATGGTATAGAACACTTTACATAAGAGACGACAGTGACACCGATTTTGCATCTGCTGGAAAACAGTCAGTCAAGTCATGATCTGGTTAGATATCACAAGTGTGCTATTTCTAACATTTCTCAAGCTGAACGAACATGTCGCAAGTTATGATATCACAAGGTCACTTAGCGCGGAGGTTGATATCTTCGATTGTGAACGCTCGTTCAAAAATGCCCTAAGCATTCAGCTTTATTAGGATCAATGCTTTTCGTGGTTGTTTTTTTGTACAAGGAGTGTATTTGTGTGCACCAGCATTTAGGCTTCGGGTGTTCCTGGACACAAAAAAGAAAGAATAAACAAGAACAAATAAAGAATTGTATACTCTAGATCTATCGCAGGGGGATCGGTGGCCAAGTGGGCCAGCGCACACCAGCTCGGAGCAGGTGGAGCGAAAGCTCGCGCTGCAGAACACAGGAGTCCTGGGTTCAATCCCCACTGCCCGTTTCGATATAAATGAGCATCGTACTGGCGTGCGGTAGTGCATCACTACTGCGTGATGCACGTTAAAGACCACAGGGTAGTGGTTCTACAGCACTGGCTAAATTGCTAATCTTCAGCTGAGATACAAGTCGCCCGTTCAGGCAGACTAATTTCAGGCTGTATAAACATACACACATTTTTTTTCTAGGTCTGTCACAGCAGTTTTTTGCCATCAATATTTGATATGTCCGGGATATACAGGTGACCGTAATTCACGACCATGTTGCTTTCTTCTCACCATGTTCAACTCCTCCTCATTGTCGATTAGTTTTGCGAACGAACAAGGGCCAGATTCCAAAATCTTCGGACTGTGAAGAAAAAAAAACCTGTTAATAAAAATGCATCGTAACGTCGTCTCGCACCGTGAACGTACATAGGTTTGAAGCCGGTATCGGAAGCAGAGTGTTGTTTATAATTTTTGTATAAGTCGTCAAATGGGAACTCATCAAATAATTCTAAAGGTGTTATGGCTACGAGGCCTCGTTATAGCAGGGTTTAAAGCTGAGCTAGTGGGTAGTGGTTCATGATGAGATAAAAAGAGCACAAAAAGTAGGACAAAAAAGTGGACACGTATGACCGACAAGCGCTTGTATGTCGTACGTGTCCTCTTTTGTGACCCAGTTTTTTCTGCGCTTTGTATTTCATCGTGGCACACGTTACGTTTTTTACGAGCAAATGAGACCGGAACAAGTTATCCGCGAGAACGTCTTCATAAAATAGCGTGAATGAGAAACAGATTTTCCCTTTACGTATCAAAACGTCATCGATACCTGTGTCTGAAAATATTTCGGGGACGCTCGACGCACTGAAAAACACAAATAACTGCAGATCGAAAACAAAGTAAACGGAAATGTGATTTGTTAGAACAAACTTCGCGACCTCTGTGCTGAGAAAGTTGAGAAATTTAGAAGTCGGGCACAGCCGAAATTTTATTTTTGGGATGATGCGGAGCAAAACTCACGGTAACCGTTGAAGTTCCTCCGCAGTAAAACTCAACGTCACTCGGAGGACGGCCTTCCGTAGATTGCCTGTGACCATGTGATCGTACTCCTCAGCTGAAAGAGCGCTGTAGTGGAGTCGGACAATTCTAGGAGAAAAAAGGCGGATAGACTCTGAGACACGTTCGAAGCGAGGAAAGTTCAAAAAAGGAAAAAATAAAAAGCCCCGAGGACGCCTAAGCACTTCTATGAGTTGTGAATGCGAAAGCATGATTGTCGTTATTCCGCTCCTTAGTTCGCCTGCGGTGTAGTGGCGTGGACGGCCACGTTTCGCCGACTGACGACCGAGCGCGCGCTTTCGTGAAGTGGCCGCGCCGCGCTGGAGCTCGGCCGTGTAGCCCCTCTGGAGTCTGCCCGGACGGGCTCTGGCTCTGCCGCCACCGCTCCCCCTCTTACCGGCGGCCGCGCCACTGCATGCGCTGCGCCGCCATGGAGAGGGCCCCTCTGGTGGCTTTTTTTTTTAATTACGCCGCACGAGAGCCAATGGTAGCCTCGTTTCTTGATGATGCGTGCCAGCCAATAAAAGCATAATCCATCAGAAATCGACTTCACCTGGGAAAGGGGATTTTAGAAACCGTTTGGCCAATGTTCGGTGCGGTTTCAAAGCTGATGACGTCGGTTCGCTCCATGGGACATTTAATGCTTCCGCATTAATAACAGTGTCCAGTGTTACACTCCCAATGTCATTTTGTGTCTTCACTATAGTAACGGCTTGAATATGTCCGCCTTCCAATAATGAGATTTTATTTTTAATAGTATACAGGTGTTGTAGTTATAACTTATGACAATAATGCACTCAAAATGCTGTGGCATAGTTTCATGGAGCATTCCGTGGAGCATGATTCAAACAAGTGAGCTCCTGTCCACTTGTGATTACAACGATGCAGGTTCATTTTGCTTTTGATAGAAGGATAAATTATAGGTGGCGCTCTGCCCAGCTTGTTTGCCACACATCTAGGTATTAAGCCGATTCAGAGCCTGTGAACTGGATTCTTTACACTGACTGTCTTGATAAAGCCCGAAGACATGACAGGAGTGCTGCGTCAGTATCCGGCTAGTACTAGTGTTCCATTGGTACATTACTGATCGGACGGAAGCCGCAAGCGAACGCTGACGTAGAGTTCGGATAGCTCATCCGCGCGCTGTTTCCGAAACAAACAAGTAATTTATGGTTCTCATGATAATGCAATTAGTGTGAAGGTGCAACCGAGCTCAACAAGAATAGCGATAATAGTCCCTGGAGATTCTACTCTCCAGGGATCATAGTCGTTATTTATGGTTGTGTCCTATACAGTTCAAGCGAACCGTCCGGGGGTCCTGGCAGTTCGATTCCCTGCCCCACACGAAGCACGGCAGCGTCAGAATACACCCATTCATTGGCATTCTTTTCCACTGCTCAACTGTGTAGACTAGGATGCTTCTATGTAGTTTTTGGGGGTCAATGCCACGTTTCGTAAAAGCTGTTGCCAGTGGTAAATGATAGTAAAAATATACAAAGAAATAGCGTGATCCGAAACGGCGGCAGAGCAACAGACCGACCAAAGCTCTTGCTTTTGGCCGGTACAGCGTCCCCACTAAAGTGTACACCTTAGTGGTGGAAGAAGTGAACACCAGGTGCGACAAAGCGCCCCGTGTGCACTAGAACCACCGTATGCTTTAACTGCCGGAGTAGCGCCACGCTTTTGCCAGCCTCTCGGCGCGATTTGTCTAGGAATGCACCATAGCAACCAGTCGAGATGGCTCAGTTTCCATAGCAACTGACACAGCCGAAGAGCGCCGAGAACATCCGAAGTAGCGATCGTATATTTCGGAGCGCAGCACGCGTCTACCTCTCGTCAGCTTCTTTTGTTTCTCCAGTAGCGCGAAGTCAAAATTGTCAATGTCCGTCGCCGCGTCCGTTCAACATGCGATGAGTGAGGCACTCAAATCTTCAGATGTGCCCGCGTCGCTATGCCAACCACGCTTTTATATGACTTCTGCTTACTTTTACCGAATTTCACTGCGTTAGTATGTCAGGTATAGTGAGAAAAAACAAGCCACAATAAAAGAAGAGGCCGCCAGTAGCTGCTGGTAGCTCAGTTACTATAGTAACTTTTAGGCCCAAATGGAGATTACAATTGGCGCTCCTGACGTTGTGCATCTAGGTCTCTTTTGCGTCCTGCGCTACTCAGGAAGTTGAAGTTGCCGTATACAGTGACTCTAGTGTGCACTGCTCTTGCACCTGAATCAGGCAAAAAACAGGAACTCGTTAGATATTTAGTCATCCAAGGTCGCTCGTGTTTTTGAAAACTGCGATTGGATTCCCGTTTTCTATTTATATATATATATAAAAAAAGAATCTTACTCGTCCAAAAGGGACTCGTTGGTGGAGTAGCCAACCACATCAAGAGCCAAGCTGGGTGAGGTTTCCTTCCTCAGCAGTGCTGCTACGCGTTCCTTGTCCTCTGGACTTCCGTGACGAAGCGCCATGCCCGCTACCTCAGTTTCACTAAGGAAGGACCTGTCACTTAGCTCTCTGTTGGCCATCAAAGAAATCGTCAGTTAGTTTTCATTCAAACTGCCAAACGTAGCATAACGACGATATTTTTCTTATCGCGCAGCGATACGAGTGTTAATCTGGAGTGATGACAAGTAGAAGCTAAGTAAAGATTGAATTGCAGCGTGGCTTTTACTTGTGTGCGTAGTCACCACTCAGCTGCACGTCAATACACTAATCTTGCAGGCAATATAAGCGAAAAAATCCCGATCCGGCTTTTTTGTGCCTTTGTGGTCCCCAGAAGCTCTATTGTTTCTCAATTCGTTGAAACATCAGAGGTATGGGACCTAAACTTTGCATTCTGCTCATAGATTGAGCCACAGGTCTCTCAAAACTAACAGGTATTCAACGAAGCGTAAATCACTGTTTCAGTTTATATTGTCCGCGATAGTACGCAATTCGCAACCCCAGCCCGTCGCTCGCCCTCTCGCGGATGAACGAGGAACCAGAGGAGCGGGGACGGCGGCGAAGACGGTGGCAGGGATTGTCGGCCTTGGTGTTGCTGTTACCGCATGGTTATGACCTGCGCGTTCGTGCATCATGCAGTTTAAACGAAAAAAGCGAGTGCGATCAAATAGAAACTGATTTGTTCCGCTCCGCAATTTTTAAAAATCGACATGTTCATTTTCTTAACGCACGTCAACACCTCCTTCACCTGCGAAGTGCTCCTGCTCCGACCGCTTCTAATTTCAGCCAAATAAATTAAATTTTAGCACACTGCTTGACCAGCGTCAGCGAGCAGGCGCAGTGGAAATCCTGGAGAATCTAGCCCCGTCTTCTCCGCCATCTTGCGTCTGACCGCCCCGTCATCTATAGGGCGTTGGAGTTGCGAGCGTGATAATTCAACGACTGACGTTTTCCGTTTTAAAGACATCACAAAACATCAACGCACCCGGATATTAAAGAAAAGTAAAACACGTGACTTCATTGGGCTTTTTTTTTTTTCGTTTTCATGTGCAGTTTTGTAATCAGAATTCGCAATGACATATTCAGTTTCCGGTGCGTTTTCTTGATCTGACATACGTTCTAAAATGCCTGAATCCCGCCTTCAGGTCCCTATCGCCCCGATGCCAGTGCTCGAGAGATGCGTTCACGCAGCTTGGATGGTCGACGCTGCATAAAACCTTGACCACCGCTCGACTGTGCCATCTGGAAACAAAATAAATTTCAAAACTCTGTATAATTCATGAACTCTGAAGACTCTAAACGTACAGGTATCTCAATAGAATTGTTTTCTAGTGTTGCAAACGTTATGCTGCCACGTGGTTACTCTGAATGTACTATGTTTTCATTCTCAGTTTTACATTAACAGCTTAGTCAGGGTGCCAGTTGGTTTTATTAGCTCTGAACGACTCACCTGCCATCTGCCTCTGCATCTTTGCTGTATGATGTTACAGAGGCCGCGTCATCCATAATAGTTGACAGTCGTTCCTGCGTGATTGGCGATTTAATTTGATTTGTGTCAATGATCAGCTCCTCTGCTCAAACTTGGTTTGCCCACAACAGCTACAAACGTTCACGGGAACTTCCGTTTTGCCGGTTAGATTCTTAAACACATATCAACGCGCATCATAACAAAACAAATCAGCACTTTGGTCGTACCTCAGATAATCGTTGTTTGTCATTAAATCTCGGTGAAATTGTTTACGTACCGAGGTGTGCATTCGTTTAAAAGCAGTGTATTATCCATAAAGCTACACGCTGTGAACACAGTGCAAAACCAGTACACAAGATGCTAATTGAAGGCCAAATTGATATAGCGCCTACAAAAATATGTAATGAGACGTAGCCAAACGTCGGTATAGCAACTAGAAATAAAAAGAAAAAGGGATTTAGCTGTGCAGTTCAACGCTGCACGACGAACTGCTAAACGAAGTTACATTCCACAGCCAGAAGGATTACTCGCTTGTGTGTGGTCACCATACCGACTATTGGTTACACGTTTGCTTTCTGCGCCCGGTGTGTACCTTTAGAGAGGAAGTTAGCTCTTTCTGTCTACTTTTTTTAATATATGGTTTCTTTTTCGACGACCATTACGGGTGGGTTTGAAGAATGCCCAAATCTGGAACGGCCCTAGTGGCTAAAGGAAATTATGGGAATCAACTGTCAACTCTAGGAACTGCGTTTCGGTTTCCTCTATCGTATCGCGGTCAACCCCGCGGACCTGTACCTCGCCTCAGAGTACCTACCGGTAGTCTTTGTGCAATGACTTTACAAGAGCAAGTAACGCAGTAAAGGTCTACCCTTTTTCTTATGACTTTATTATACCGTAAACATTCAAGGCCAAAGCTAACCACGTTGCAACAACACAGGTGAGCTGATCGCTGATCGGCGTACGCTGCTTTCGCACGCACCTAAATCCACTCTTTTCCTGGAAAAAGTCGCGCCATTCATTGTTGTGGAAGAGCTCGAGACACGTGCCGTGCGCCACTTCTGGGAAGAACATGGCGCCTGAAATCTAGCTCAGTGCAGCGCTGTGACGCCATGATCTTCCCAAGGGCTGCACGTTGCACGTGCCTCTTGCATCGTCGCACTTTGCGCTACTTTTAAAACATGAAGGGGCTTTATGAGCACCAACTTGGTGTGTGCGTTACTTTGTACTGAGCTTTGATAGGTTTCGAGGAGGGCCTGTACCAAGTTTACGATACTTCACTAGGGGAAATACATCTTATTTCCGGAGAAACAAATCTTTGGCGCGGACAGGTTTCCGGTGGTTCAATTAACTAAATAAGACGCCGCGTTTCTTTCCCCTTTTGTAGTGGGAGCAGCGGTGAGTGCCACCTATCGTTGTGGACGTGGCGGCTAAAATCATTTGACTGTATTCCGTTCACCACAAGGCTGACAATGCGATGGAAGCTACACGCTCGCTGAATCGAGTCGTGCGTCTATCTTACGGCACGTGATCACGCCCCTACCACTACCCGCGAAGCAGGAAGCGAGGTCAGTGGAAAAAAAAAGGGGGGGGGGCTGTTCACTGGTCCGGCGAGGGCGTAGACACCACAGCACAATCCCCTTAGGCGTGAACGGAGTATAGGTGTTCTCTGTTGTCCAGTGGACGGGCCACAATCCGTTCGGTCGATGTGTCGCAGCTTGTGTCACAAGCAAAATATATCGAGGTATTTCTTTTCTTTTAAAAGAAGCGCATTTGCACGCGCTCTTTGTTGAAATAAAGTGATAAGTGCTCATTGGATGCCATCGATTTAAGACAGCTGTGGATATATAAAGACCCTAAAAGTAACATGACCAGTCGATGCGGACGAGTTATGAAGCTTTTATACAGTAATAATTCGGATAAATACATAAGTTTTTTTTCTACACGGTAGAAACAGAAACTGGATAACAACAGAACTACAGAAAAAGCTGGATAATTCTACGAAATCATGATGTATGCTTTATTTCTCATAAAAATCTTTTCTGGCAGTAAACAAAACATTTTATTGTTCCAAACGATAAATTAATACTTGAGACAGGTTGCTACAGAAGTCGCTTCTCGTCAAAAGTGACCGTATGCAAGCACAGCCGCTTCGTTCGTGCATAGGCTGCTCGGTCCATGCTCCTATGAAATCAAGTGCAGGAGGCATGTAGCAAACTAAGCCATTCCTAGAAAGCTGGAATAATATACACCCATCGTTTACTTGAAAGTCAACAAGTCGTGAACAAAAACAGGAGGTAATAAATGCTGCATACTTACATGTCTGTTTCCTGGGGGGGGGACGAAAGAAGGACAGACATTTCGCCTGCAGACCGTGGTTCATGCAGATGGTAACGTAGCCCACAGTCTTCACCGTTACCAGATTTTCGCCATGGTCAACTTCATCCTCTTCTACAATTGTTGAAAGAACACCGGACGGCATCCCGGAGATAAGATAGCGCCGGCAAGCTTGCCGTCGAAGCAACGTCGTGTGCCGGGACTGGCTGCGCGATGGGGGAAGCAGATTCCAGCAGCGCGTTGGAGTGGACTGCGCATGCGCTGAAGGACGCAGACGTGCCACCATACCGCAAGAGGAGGATTTGGCGCTGTAGGCGCGCTGTCTAATGCGAATGAGTACAGTGAAATCTATGCTCCCTAGTAAGGTATTTTATTAGCATCGATCGGGCTTAAATCTCATATTCAGTAATTTTGCTCTTGAATTTCCATTGTGGCAACGCGGTTTGTTTTTGGCCATCAATAGCTCACGTCAAATACCTAACGAGAAGAAACCAATTCTTTGACTGTATTCCTTTCCCATGCATATCAAATCCACAAAATCTACGGCGAGGTACGCCGTTGTAGGGTGAAAAGTAGAGGTCAGTTGTGTCTGCGGCTGACCGTGGCACGATAGGCGAAAGATAAACACAGATCTTCGTTGACAATTGTTTCCTAGAATGCCACTCAGCCGCTAGGGGCGCTCCGGGTTAGGCACATTGTTCATAGCACAAAACTTGTAAGGACCAAAATGTGCTTAGAAAATTGCTTAGTGAAATCACTACTAAAACTCACATTAATACACCAAAAGGAAAGCTAATTTAAACTACAGGGTCCGATCGAGAAAAAGTAAACCTTACTTTTCGGCCTGCATAAACAGACTACGCAGTTGCAGAACGCTCAAACTCCGCCCAAAGGTGAGCAGAGTTCACAACCAGATGCCAAACTTTCAGCCCGATCCGATAACTTAATCAAAAGTTATAAAAGATTTTCTGAAAGTTTCAATGGAAAAATGGCGGCCGACAGAGTTTTCAAACACATGGCGCTTTATGGCACCAGAAACCGAAAACGGGCTAAAATGGGCTCCATTTTCCCATTGAAATTTTCACAAAATCACTTATAACTTTTGATTAAATTATCGGATCGGGCTGAAACTGTGGCATCTGGTTGTGACCTCTAGCTCTACTTTTGGGCGGAGAATGAGCGTTCTGTGATACGCAGTTTCTTTACGCGGGGCGAAAAGTAGGGGTTTACTTTTCTCGATCGGACCCTGTAGATTTACAGATATAAGAACCTAATATTTGACAAAATTAGCACCGATAGAATACACTCAATATTTTAAATACAATTTTGTTTTATTGAGAAAACAGATGTTCTTGTGAAAATTAAAAATGGCATACGTCAGTGGACTTAACAACAGTATCTGGAAGTTCATTGCATTCTTCAAACGCTTCAACAAAAGAAATGCAAAATTGCCTTATTTCAGCGGCGTTACCAGATCCAGTACTACGGCCCTTAACCGAAGAAGACACTTTCTACTTGGAGCGAGGTACGTTCGGTGCAGAATTAAGGAACCTTCAAATGATTTAGTGCCTTTCTGATCATTGGGGTGTCTGCTCACGTTGTAATACCATAAATCGCCAGGGCTGTCGCCACGCTACGCTGCATTTTCAAAACTCAGTCTCACCATTATGCTTTCTGTTAGGTTGAACCGTTGGAGGTAAAGTTGAATGGGGCTTATTAACGTATCTTCTGCCTCCAACCATGAAGTGTGACCCGACGGGTGACTCAATAGGGTGAGCATATTCAGCACGCTCTCCAGCGGTGCCTCGTTCGACCTGTAAACCATTGCCCATTCAGATGAGGAGGATTAGACCGAGTTATATGTAATACGGCAGTTACCGCGACGCTCATAATAAGTTAACTCATCTCAGTGGAGAACACCTTTGTCCAGATTTCTGTCCGGAATTTTTCTAGGGCACTGCAAAATAACTTAACCACAGATAATCTTGACTTGACACAGAAATAATAAAACAAACTCGGGACAAGAGTAGACGAAAATATCTTTCAATGAAAAATACGTTGATCGTTCCTTGTCCCAAGTTTGTTTTATTATTTTCTTGTCAAGTTAACTTTACCAACACGCTCAACAGTTGATTTGACAGATCATTATTGTTTAATAAAACTTGTGACATTTTGCTTTTCAACCCCAAAGTATTGTCAAGGCAACAATGAGGCGGGAGCGTGCAATCTTCGCAATTGCAGACAGTAAAATAAACAAAGTGACAATACGCTATGAAATGACATCTAAAAATTGTATCCTAATCTTGAAATATAAGTACTGCATAACTCGCAGTTTCGTCCCCTCGGCTCTTGCTCACGTTTAACTACAATAACGTCGCCACTTACTTATTTATTTATTTATTTCAAGTGCTCTCAAGATAAAAGCATTGAAGAAGGAGTGAGCTCTGAAAATATTTACAATGTGCA
This sequence comes from Ixodes ricinus, assembly GCA_037355805.1. NCBI lineage: Eukaryota > Metazoa > Arthropoda > Arachnida > Ixodida > Ixodidae > Ixodes > Ixodes ricinus. The sequence goes on from JAZHYW010048736.1 coordinate 56,346, forward strand.
CATATTAGTAAGAACCTTCTTAAACAAGACAATACCATTGATGTTGGCGATCGAGGCAGGAAGGCGGTTTTCAATCCAACAACGTTTGAGGCATGAAAGAATATTGAAATAACGATATTTTGAAATTCGCTATGCCGACCTTATGACTACGATTAATGCGAGTGGAGATGTAGGATAGTTGGTTATTTAGTTTTTGACGAAGGAGAGCATTTGGTGGAATATCTAATGAAAAAGACACAGACGAAATATTTTGCGGCGATGAATTAGTGATGGTAAACCTAACGTGTTTTTCATGTTAGTAACGCTGGCGGTGCGGTGATAGTTTGACAGAATAAAACGGGTTGAGCGATTTTCAATGGATTCAGTAAGAGCAATTAGTGGCGAATGAGCAGTGTCCCATACGGCTGCAGCATATTCCAATTTTCGAAGAATTAAAGTTTTGTACATGGTTAGTTTCAAAGAAGACGGAGCGAGAAAGAAAGTTCTTTTCAAGTACCCTAACATGCGGTTAGCACTGTTAACTACGTATTCGACATGTATCTTCCAAGAAAGGTTAGACGTTATGTGAACTCCAAGATATTTATAAACAGACACTGCAGCGAGAGGTTTACTGTTAAGATGGTAGGTATAACAGACATATTAAGAACGTGATACTACTCATTGATTTGCATTTGTCAGTGTTTAGTTCCATTAGCCACTGGGTACACCATGGTGACATCAGATTAAGGTCAGACTTTAAAAAGATAGTGTCGGATATGTCCGTAATATTTCGATAGATTACTCAATCGTCAGCAAACAGGCACATGGAAGAGGACATGTATAATTTTACGTCAGGTTATAGTCTTACACGCGCAATTTCGGCACTTTATATGATATAACTTAACCTGTTTTGTTTTCTTTCGTTCGCACTCTTGGGTTAAGGAAGGACACTACCTAAAAAGGTCGAATTCTAAACATTCAACTTAATATGAATGAGAATTTACAATGAGTACAAATATAGTCGTTCTTATCAGGAACACACTGACATCGTTTAGGATAACTATCGTTGAAAAACTAATGTGATACCCAACATTCTTCATCATTACATATGCACCAGAATACCTGGAGAGTGCAACTATGAAAGCAAAACTTTCCAAAAAATAATTTATTTTATGCTAACATCGCCCTGAAAAATTAAATAAATATCTCGCCTTTTATGACGTCGACGAAATCTTATAAAATAAACCCACAGAGTTCAAAAAGCAATGTCACAGTTGTATTCCTCGTTAAATTCCAGTTAGGGAAACGACAGGTGAGCTTTTCCTTTTGTCCCGCTAGCAAGCATTAGTTTTCAAAAGTGAAATTTATGCCAAAAACTGGAACGGTAAAAGCGCGTTCAGAGTGTTCAAACCTCTTCCTTTTCTTTGGCATCGGTGAACAGTAAATAATTTATAAAGTAATAACTAGGCGGTATAAACAAGTGCAACTTTCTTGGAATGTTCTCTAGATGTTGGTGGATGTAAATATGGCATTCTTCAAAATCACCTATTCTTCCAGAATATTTTTTCTTCTCGGTATTGTCCTTCTTTAAGTTGTGTCAACTTTTCTCCAACTCGCCTGCGCTCTCAACGTTCCTTCAGTTTAGGTGAGTTCAATTTACGGAAATACTGAGATAGCTAGGAAGCAACACTTGCTATAGCTCATTGTCTCAGCTATATTTTTTTTCGTGAAATAAACATAGAACGTTTATTCATTTAATAGATAATTGATTCGATAAATGACGTAAGGAGAAGAAACATCGAAGGAATTGAGAGCCAATTCTGTTCTGCCCTGTCAGTACCGTAAATTGGCGAGGTCTACCATTTGAAGCCCGACCAGACTCGGCTAAGACAAAGTGATAAAAAATAGCTGGTCTCTTTAGTATTTTCCAGGGTCGTTGTCAATGCATAGCATTGAGAACGCCTCTCCTCTCGTCCGCCGGAAAACGTAATCTTTCGCGCACAATGCACACCGTACCAAACGGATCGTCCGTGAACTGGCGTTTGAACTGCCGGGTTGCCGCTTTGCAATAACAACACTGGCTTCTTGTCACTGCTGTGCCCGGCGCCCTCGCTTTGCAGACGCGTCCTTGCCCCTTCCTCGTCACCTTGCTGCGCCCGTGGTTGTCCAGACCAGCGCCGCTTTGGAGATACACGAAGCCCGCAAGCAAGAGCCTTTCACTACCGCCGAGCGCACAGTGAAAGGGAAATCCTCGCTCCAAGATTAGTTGCCGATTGTAATACGCCGAGCGCGATATCGGCGACCGCGCCGCACACTCCTCCACGCTGCACGCCCTATCGAGATTACATCGACGAAAACAAAAGCGATAAGGCTGGTCCTATTGACAACTGCATGCATAGCGCCCCTACTGTTGCCCCATGAGTGCAAGCACGTGCAGTTTACGCGTGAACATAGCTTTGACTAGCTTGAAATTGCACGGGCTTGTCCGCAAGAGCAGACATGGCGGCGGCCATTCGCCTTAGTTTCAATCATCCATAAGTGCTACGAATTTAGAAACGGGGGTCAGGCCGAGAAGTGCGGGTTTGAACGGATCCTCGAATTGCCGCAAATTGACCTTTCTCAAGCAATCGAAGCTGTTACATTCGTTTGTGCAGCTAATTCTTTATTTCATTGCGGCTCACCAGAACTTCAAAGTTCCGAATTGCAAGGCTCCTGCTATTTATCTCAAAGGATAAAATATGTATGAAAACAACAGTATCACTCTTATGCGGTAAATAATTGTACAACCAGTTAAAAAAGAATTCCTCTGCAGTTATACATTTTTAATGCAAACATCATACCCATGTCTCCAAACAATTAAGAAAACAGTCATTTATAGAACGTGTGACACAACATTCAAGCACACAGTTTTTTTTGTTTTTTTTTACTTTTACATTATGTGTAGTTAAATGAGGTTATGTGGGGTGCCACTCACGCAGCAATATGCGTTTTCAACGCTATCCTGCATGAGCGAAATTAAAAAGTGACAATGCCGTATTGGGGCTAACTGTGTCGAGCCGTGCATGTCGGAGTTAGCTACAGACCTTTCCAAAATAGGCTCCTTGCCGGTTCCATTTTCAGTATTCGTGCGTATGGCACGTGATTTGCTCGCTTTCCGAAGCGACGAACATGCGCATGCTAGGCTGAGGAACTGTAAATATTGGAATGTTGTATTGTCGGTGACAGATTAAGAATCTATTGGATGATGTGTATTGGGAGCGAGCTTTCTGCCTTTGGTAACTCTTGGTCGTACGTGCAGACAAAAGGCAGCTCTGGCAGAGGGCAAGGAGCGCGTAGGAGGAAGGACGTCGAGTGGGTTCTCACCTGTCACCGATTACAGTACATAGCCGGTGCACATCGTGGTAAAAGAATGCCTTTCTGGTGTTGGAAAAAGACAACAAACTAGTACTTAAATGTTTATGTTCAGGCTGCACAAACAAAAAGTAGCTTCAATGTTCTACCTGTACATTGAGAGGCGGTTTCACTAGAAAACGGTTCTTCCGAATCTTAGAGCTCCAACGTACTGCGCGCGGCACTTACGAAAAAAACTCAGCTATGTCTTCTTTCAACCTCCACTTCGTCATAGAGTCCACCTCCTGGAAAATGAACGTTTTACGAGTGTTAGCTAGCACTAGCATGACTTACAGGTAATTTTATAGACGTACAATGCGATAGAATATGACGCGAAAAAAATAAATGTAACCAAATACTATATCAAAAACAGATTAAGCAGCATAACTCGTGGGGAATCGGGGGCGATATTGCATTACAAGTTGTGCTCCAATTTCAGCCATTACTATTCATTAAGTTCTGCTTGAAACTCTTCCAATCTTCCATTTTAAGTGCAACAATACACGGGATCTGTTTATAACTTTATACGAGACAATAACAAAAAGATGACGGCGAAAAAATATATACAAACTAACGCAAGGGTGTACTCCTCTGTAGAGTTTTCAATGGACTTACATTCTTGATTAATACAAATTACAAATTCATATTCCCAATAAATCAAAGTTGAAATTAACACTGTCGTGTCAGTGTACCTAAATGTGACGGTAGAGATTCACTAATGGCATAACTGTCGAGATAAGTTGTCTATTTAACCAATAATTCCAAATTTCCGTTCCAGCTAGCGTTTAAAAACTTTCACTTACAACTTAAAATAAAAGCATTACTGTTAATAAAGGCCACTTCCTTGTTCTCATATACAGAAAGAATAGTGTGAAGTTTGTCCGAACTAGAAGGCTTTTAGATATTCGTCTACAATTATCGACATTGGCCCTGAATGCTCAAAATCAGCTCACAACAAGAGTCGCAACTCCAGCCCCCAATGTCGCAAGAGGCACGCTGACGTAATGAGAAGTCGGTACGCCACAATATTATATGCTTACTCACGACAACAGCTCTGATAAAAAGACCACTGTCGTACACGACTCAAGCACAAAAAGAAATGTACGAGTATGTGTAAATATCAGAACTATGTGTCACCGCTCTAAATACAAAAAGAAAATACCATACATTGATAATCAGAAACACTATTTCTTTTCTCGAGCTTTAAAACATGGTTTTGATATAATTTTACGTATTTTTACTACATAAAATTATATACTTAGTCAAGTTATATTGATGGGTGGGCTCCAACTGAATGACCGCATACCGATAGAGACCCCATGAACAGGATATCTAAGAACCTTTCATAACGTTTCTTAATTTTTAATTACTTAACAAAACACTATATGGAATAGAATACGCTGTAGCAATAAATTATTCTCCAATATTCTTTACTAAACTTTAAATTTCACTTAGGAATATCTCGCGAAACTGCGTGCAACCTATAAGAAAACATTTTTTTTAATATGTATGTTAAAGGGGCGGTGCAACGATTTTTGTACTTTGCGCCAATACCGCTTAGAACGAATCCTGACGCTTATGCCTTATGAAACACGAGTTCGCTTTTCCCCCTACACAATAGAAGTCGCAGAAAACATGAATGAAAAACGAGCAGCTTTCATCTCCTCAATTCGCAGTCAGAACAAGCGGCCACATGACCTGGAGCGGATTATATGCCAGCAATGTTGATCATTGTCACACGGTGGGTTTGGCGAAGCAGAGGACACGCTCTGAGTTCCGGACATTCTTATGGTTCGGCTCGTGTCGTCATTGCAGCGATTGGACCCAGGCCACTACCCGAATGCTTGTCGAGCTATTGATTATCACAAGTCCAAATTGAGTGCTCACAAATGCTCGGGTTGAATCCATGAGCCGCATTCAAAAATCGTCACAGGGCGAAGGGGGGGGGGGGGGGGGGCCTATGTTGACACTGCGACACCCCAGCTCCGTCATCAAGTTTTTTAAAGAAGTGATTGAAAGATAATGCTCACTTTTATCCTTGAAATTACACCGCAATAAGAAGGTTTTCTTGTCAGTGGCGATGCATTGGAGTCGACTCTGGTCCCACTAGCGCCAGTAAGCTCGTTTAAAGTGGAAAACATTCCAACTGAATATCGTTACACCGTCCCTTTAAGAAGGGAATTCTTCCGTATAAAAGCAACTTTCTTATATAAAATTTTTATTTTGCATCGTTTGCATCCCTGAGTTGTCTATGCATATGTAAAATGCTTGACACTCAAAATTTGTGGAAATGGCCCCTTTTTGTTTTTACTTTACCTGAGGATTATCTCTCACGTATGCCCCAATCATCGCCCAATTACGGGCGTCATAATTTACGATATAGTATCCATGCACACCAGGATTCACAATCACGGCAGTATCTTGATCGGCACGATCTTTCATGATACCTAAAAGTGAAGTTAAAAATGCTCAGGTCATTTGGTGAATCATTGGATTTCGCTGGACTGCCCGAACAGCATGTTACTGAAAAATCGCTATGCCCTGCTATCTTCTCCCTCTCATTTTTTTTCTTTCGTTTTTATTGCAATTTATCACACCGGCTTCTGCTTCAAATTCCGACAAAATGTGTTTAGTCTGTGTGTTACCCTAAACTAAATCGCTGCACTCGTAGGTAAAAGAAAAAAAAAGTCGACTTGCAATCTACGGAGGAAACTTGGCGAAAGACGAAATGTGTTTAGTCCTAAAAAAACTGTGTTGTGACGCTGATGACGAAACTATAAGCTCAGTCTCACAAAGCCAACTGTTTATTTAGGTCTAAACAGATTTTCGGGTCTTGTTCGTCGAGGCGCCTTTCGTAGATTGCAGTGATTGAGTCTACCAAGTGGTTTTCCGGAAACGAAGACGCACCAGATTTCTTCAACTGTGCCGTTCGTGTCTCGCTAGGTCCTTCATTAAACGCAGACTGAAACCGCAGATTTCTAAAGCATAAAAGAACACAACGTTCTAAAAAATAGTTCAGATAAGCTACTTCAAGGGTTCACTTGAAAATAGAAAATAATTTTAAGCCTATAGCTCAAAAAGTAACCTTGATACGTTTGATACGCCTAGGAGCCGAAGGATGGAAGCGTTCATAGACGTGAAAGTTCTCAATTTCCTGGGGGGGCTAGCCCGACTCAGCTCGCCTTAATCCCCCCCCCCGCCGCGCACACACATACAAACACTGTAGCATGGTGGCGGTGCCGAAGGCGTGGGTATAATAAAACCCTTGGTGAAAACAGCAACAACAGACGGTTATCAAGATTATCGCGTTGTGCCGAGAACATCGAGAGAAACCTTTGTGAACGGTTGTTTAAAACGCTATGAATCTCGTTTTCTTTCGCTTGAAACGATGACGTTCCCAAACGTGTGTAATCTCCTGAGAACGTAGCATAAGCATGCTTACGGCATGATACTTAAACAAATGTCTGCTGTGGTGACCCTATAATTTAGCTGTCATTGCAGTTGATGATCAGTGAATTCCGGGGTTCAAGCGCACTGACTCATTGATGAATTGTTTCAACGTTTGGGAATAACAATAATGGGGCTTACAAAACGTATTATGTTGTCTACTTCCGTATAGGCTGCAGGTCCTCTAGAGGTGCCACTTCCGTCATTCGCGACTACTTCCAATGGCTTTCGAAGGAATTTCCATCACTAGCCTTTATCGTATTTGCTAATACTACGTAGGGTCTTCGAACAGGACTGCGCGAATAGTTAGAACAATTTATCCACTGGGTGCCAGCTATCGATATGGGTGGGCACCTGGGCGCACAGATGAGATTAATTAGGTGCACCCAGGGCCAGGTTCCTGGAGGCGATGGTACTTGCTTTCCGAAGAGCTCGGGCGGAAGGGGGGGGGAGCCCGAGGCCACGGGGGGCTCTGCCCGCCCCCCCCCCCCCCCCCGGGAAAGTTCGGGGGGCTCGGGCCCCAGCCCCCCCGTAGTCGGCGCCTATGGAAGCGTTTAACCTTGTATTCAAATTTTAAATATCACTCAGTTCTTAACCATGATATCGGGACTTCCTACAACACTGTATCATCCAGCCATCATAATAAAAAAATATTAAACCGCATGAATATTGGACTACAAGAAATTCCCAGATACTCATACGTTCCAGAACGCCAAAACAATACAAGAACGCAATAATCTTTCCAGTATTTCTTGACGATTACATTCTTTAAACCTGTATTTCAAGGCATAGTCCTACGTAATCATTACATTTTGTAGGTACGCTGATTTAGGTCTTTGATGTATCCAGAAAGTATATAATTGAAACCATGCTAATTAAAATGTTAATTACTCAATGGTAATTAAGAATCAGACTACACCGAAACTCTTTTTTTGTAATTATAATCTTGAATAGGCTTTCTCGCAGAAACCCATTTTTCTCATTGATGCGACTTTTTGCCGGAGCGATTTGGTCCGCTTTTCGAGAAACACCGCCGTGTCTACTAACGTGAGTGCTTGAAATATGTCCCTGCTTTCTTTTCACAACCAGAACACCAGTGCACACGCTTGAGTGAGTCACCATTTTCATTAAGAGGCTATGAATTGGTCAGTGTACACACCTTGACTTCCGTGAAAGCCATATCACATTCCGCTTCTGGGGCTTCAATTCATTGGGTAACTTAGAAGGATTAAGAAAAGTTATCGGAATGCTGTAGATATAACTGCAACGAATGGAAATTTTCCATATTAGTCACCACTAGTACATACAGTCCAATTTGCTCGACCAACAACCACACTGTTGCCTAAACCTCCAAGACGGCTGTCTATACCGAATCTTCCAGCGAATACTATACAAATATCTAAAGATAGGGTTTTTGAGAAGAAAAAATACATTTCTCCCGAACAAATTGCCAGCCACGTCAGATGTCAGATTTTAATGACATGCTAAGCGCAAAACATTTCATTTTATTAACCAAATTTTTATTTAGTGAAGGTGAACAGATGGTTCCAATTAGGAACTTGCTGATGCATCATCGAAACATTATTGAATCAACTCGGTTTAAGAAATATATCCGGCAGGAGCAGAGTTTTGCGGTGTTCCGGAGAAAGCGTTCAATTTGGACTAGTTTCTAGGTCTCGGCTTTCTATCGGGGGCATCTTTGCGCCAGGAGGCGTGCCCCCTGGTGGCCGAGGAGTGCACCGCAAGTGCGCCATGGTTCGTTCCGTCCTACGAGGAAGGCGAGGCGGGAGCCTCGCGCCTTGAGCCACATGGAAACGGGAACGCTGGTGCAAAGATGCACTCAGGTAGGACGCCCAAACCTAAAATCGCGTTCAAATTGAGGTTGTTCTTTGTGTATGTCGTAAAATGGCGTACCTGCTTCTGTCCTTCAAAATTGAGTTGATTTAGTGGTGTCCATAAGGCGCGAAAGTTTCTAACTGGAACCATAATGTTGATTCTTACTAATTAACAGCTTCATTAGAAATGTTTAGCTAATTATTTAGCTAATGAGTTTGTTGTTCTTTTTTTTTCTTTTTTGCAATTCCTGGTGCTTGCTGTGGCTAGTAGTTTGTTACCAGAATTTTTTTTTTCCTCTGCTACCATCTATTTTTAGCGATTTCTGAAACGTCTTGGTTGAAACACCCGGCATATCTAGGAGGTGTTAGTACGGCGAGCCTTTTCTAGGGTCCGCATGGCCCTTAGATCGGCTCGTTACCCGCGCTCGCTGCAAAGTCTGACGTCGCCTTTTTTTGCCTTGCTGGTTTAGGCATCTCAGGTCTCTTTCAGGGTCTGAATTTCCCAAGGCGTGCGGCCGGCACTTAGTTGTGCCGGTTCTGACAACGAAAGCATGCCACGTTTCGACGACGGAGATCGAAACCTCTAATTCAAACGCCCTGCAGCCTCACGAAAACGTAGCACGAAACAAGCTTGATTATAACCCTTGTATAACCGAGGAATCAACATATACTCGCTTTTTGGCGATATCTGAAATCTAGTGAAATATAATAACCTACTTATCGAGGGATTTGTATCTTTTCTGACTGCAGAGTCACGGTCCCGTTCTGGTAGTTCCTCTGAAAATGCAACTCAGGGAACCCCATCACTCTCCAGCCAGGACTTGGCATGTTTGGCGATGTTCAGCCTGGGTGCTGACCTGTCTGCCTATTCATAGACATGAGAACAGCAGGTTAGACATCCAGAAATAGCAGAGACGTTTATCGGCGACCTATGGAAAATATATTGGTCGTCGATGTGCAGTCTAAATACATTAGGAAAACTGAAACTTCTTGAAATCCCTAAATAGTCATCTAAACTCTGCGTTCACACCTACTTCGTCTTGAAGGTTTCGTTCGCTTAGCGGACTTTTTGTGCGGATTCAAAATGTTTTGTTAGTGAAAAGAGAAAACAAAAGGCAGATTATCTTTCGTTTTAGTTGATTAGCTTTTGAAAATATCACCTAGATAGCAGGTTTACAGGTGCTTTTTTAAACGAAGTAATTGTTTTGACAATATGAGTTTTCAGACCACATAGAAATGAAATGCTGACATCAAGACGGTACAATGAGAAATATTTAGCACACCGTTAGTTATGGACTGATAGCGCTCAGGCAGGCGATTTAGGACATGCTTCGAAATGGTAGCATTATCGCCCGATATATCACTACCTTACTGCGAAAAACGCGAATTTCTAAATTTAGAAATACGTTGCTTGGCACATCTTCAGCATCTCTTCATATTGTTTTTTTTTCTTTTTTCTGGAACCGCGAAGCAAGCCGTTCAAGTATGTCTGCATACCTAAAGAATACAACAAAACCTTCAGTTGATTTCATTTCCATTAAAATATTCGACGGCATCTTCCCACATTCAGGCACTCTAATGCAGAGGTCTCCAAACTTTTTGACTAAGGGGAGGCATTCTGGGTCTCGAAAGCCGAGAAATAAATAAGTTAAAAAAAACGATATAAATAAACCTAGAAAGGTAGTTTTAGTACTGAAATTCAGGGTAGTGTAAAAACCAATGTTAAATGTTTTATTAAATACATTTTATTCTGAAAATCACTTCTTTTTAGTTAATTATGACATAGAATAATTGTGAACCGGAAACTCACCGGGAATAAAAGAAAGTGCCCATGAAACTTAGCTTATTCACACAGGGCAGAAGGCTAATGAGAGCCGATATCATGGAGGTGGGAAGCTTCTGGAGGGAACATGACGTCACAAGAGGCGAAGCCAGAGAATGTGGATGGACACGACTTCAAAAGACCACCGCAGCAGTTTGGGTCACCCTCGGGTGCCCGGTGGGCACCCGAGGGTGATCAAACTGCTACGGTTTTCGTCATCGTGGGAAGGCGCGTCCCTCCAGATTTTGATATTTGTAATTAACGGATTCGGTGAAACTCCCTAACCCGCCGATTTCATTGCTAAAGTATTAAAGGGCCCATGAAACGAAATTTCAACTGGGATAAATCAATTTAGATTGGGATTTTACTACTAGCATATCGTTCAGCGCGCCAAACGAAAAGTACAAGTAAAAGCTGACTTTCGGTACGAAAATTTAAAAACACAGCGGACTATTTTGTACCTCCTTCCCTTCGTAAGCTCTCTGCCATTTTCACTGTGATACATCCGCGGCCCCCAAAGCGCGTCACCGGGCCCAAACACACGTCACACGACACCGGACTTTACTTGTTCCCTTCACCCTAAGCTCAAAGTGCGATGGAAGCTACGCGCTGCCGGAC
>JAZHYW010048737.1:0-27152 GCA_037355805.1 Ixodes ricinus
ATATTGTCACGAATGACAAGTGATGAGGCGGCGAATGACTGAGTAAACTGAAGGTTTAATGGGGCGAACTTGTGCCCAAAAATAAAGGGAAAAAGAAAGATAACAACAGAGCGTCGCGAGGCGTCGAAAGCAGCGAGCAGCAGGATCGAACGCTGAGGCGAAACTGACTGCGGCTCGCCACGCGGAGCCCTTATGTACACGCGTGGGCTTCTGGAATAATCGGCGTGGAAGGTTCGACGCGTAGAACATTCGGGCCTAGAATAAACAACAATGTTCTCGAATTCACCAGAACATAAACTGGAAGCATAAATAAAATCCGCGGAACTCCCAGGAATCGAACCCTGGGCCTCCGCACGAAAGTCAAGCGCGGTAACCACTCGGCCACGCACGCACTTGCTCGCTGACGCGCGTGGCAATATACAAAATGTAGTGTCGGGTGCCACACAACGCCCCCTTTACCAACCAAAAGGACAAATTACAGGTTTTTTTCGTTGCTTTCGCCAAATAAGTACGTATTACCAAACGCTCATTCTCCACCGAAATGTAGTCCTAGCGGTCGGAACGAGAGGGCCAGAATTTCAGAATCTAGGAGCTTTCTTATTTATAATTTATGCCAGAATTTTGTAAACTTTCAGTGGGAAGAAGCGGAGACCGTTTTTACCCGTTTTGAAAACCGAGCTGCCATCGGAAGACTGCATGCCATTATTTCCATATAAATGGTCTATCGGCCACCATTTTCCCATTGAAAAATTTAGAAAAACCGGCTATAAATTCTTGAATAAGATAACGACTCGTTCTGACATTTTTGGCATTGTGGCGGAGAATGAACGTTCGCTGAAGTGTAGTATATTTTGGCGGTAAAACAACAAAAGTGAAATACCCTGTAAATATTTTGGGGGCACACCTTATACATAAGTGATCCAGATCTTATGGTATCCAGAAAATAGCCGATCCTTTATTCCCCAAGCTCATTCCCAGTCAAACTGGAGCCATCTTTAGTGGCAGGACAGGCTATTTGCTGAGGCTAATATAGGTGGTGTTAAAGCGGAAATGTTCGTTTCTTTCAACCATCGGTCGTCAGTGAACCATATTCGTGTACTAACATTTTTTGCGGCATTTTCATGTATCTCTAAATTTACGTTTTCACCGCCCATTTCCCCGCTATATTGGACACTCAATGTATGTTTGTAGTTAACTTTAAATAAGTCTCTTTTGTTTATAGAAACTCGAGCAAAAACCAGACGGGCTCAAGATTTGCAGCAGGGGCACTCGATCCTCGCAGGGTTTGTGGCGTCGCTTTTCGTCCTGTCGGCGCTTGCGCTCTTCCTCGCAACCACTTACCACGCTTCGAAGCCTCCCCGAGTAAGCAGCTCTTGAGCTGACACAGCAGTCGTTGCCACAAGCGCGAGAGCTCGAAGTCGCTGCTTTCAAGCATTCTTCGCTGGGAACCAGCACTTCGCGATAGAAGTGCATGGCTCCAAGCCAGGAGCGCGGAGCTGGCTTTGCGCTTGTTAACTGGCTTTTAGCCCCCATCCGGTATACTGCCAGGAAGCTGTTCCAGCAAAGCACGAGTAGGGAACTGGCTTTGGTAGCGCAATTCCTTTTTTAGGCGTTTAGGTTTTCACCAACACTTTCCTCGAAACATCGCGTTTCGTGGTCTCGTCATGCCGGACGTTTGTGTGGCATTCAAAACTTCAGGTCTTAGCCGCGCGCACCACACAGGATGCTTGATGCTAGACTGCAGAGTATTAGAATAGGACTGCAACGCTGTTTCTGCAGAAAGTCCTACCGCAACCGACGCCTGATCTGATGAGAGCAAATCAAGCAGCGTCAAAAAAGTGCGTCGCCATGGCGCTCGTCCTCTTTGTGAGTTTGTTATTAAAACATAATCAACGACTAAAGGCCCGTTCCGCACACCGGCCGACTCAGGCGAGACTCGGTCTATAGGCCCCTGGTGACGGCTTACGACCAGCTGGGCGAGGAAACGCAACGCGTGCCGACTAGCCGTCGCAAAGGGCCCAAAACCGGTCGTGTTCCAGCCGGTCGCATAGTCCAGCGCAGGTGTGGTGAACCGGTCTCAAGTTGATGTAAAACGAGAGTATACATATCTTCACGATGGTGTTTGACGAAGATTGAACGCGGGGCCGAAGCTATGGCCATAGCAGCTGCAGCGGCAACCCGTCCGGTTGCATCCGGTGGTTGCAACCCCTGATTTGGCACGAGTGTAAGAACATTTTATGATTGCGGGATGAGCGACGAAACGTGTATTTATTGCGATATTTTTATTGGATTACGATCGCAGTGTTAGGGTGTGTGTCACCCCCTCTCGTTACTTCCTCTTCTAGTAAACGGAGGCTTCAACAAACAACATTTATAGAGATCACGGAGCACTGAGAAACACGATTGTGCGTAACTTCTGTGGTGCTTCATTTGAGACAACATTTTATTCAATACAGGATCTGACCTACGTCACAAGTGTTTACCGAAGATGATCTCTACGACTGACTGAAGGAGCCGTCAAAATGGCAAATTATTGTCGAGTGTACCCGAGTCAATACCTTTATGACGCTTCACTACAACGAACAACAGGTTGCACCGACAGTAATTCCATAATGTGGGGAAATGGAGGAGAGGATGGAAATGAAAGCGCACTGGGGCGTCGGAGCGCCGGGCTCTGATTGGAAGTTCGCTTCGGCGATTACCCCGCGCTCTCTCTACTCTTCATCCCTTTCTCGCCCTACGTATCTGCGTGCGAGAACTTAAATAATTTTATCCGGAGACAAGTTCCTCTAAACTTGAGACGAGGTGTGCAGGAATGCGTTCGCCGTCTTAAACAGCACGAAAACAACAACATAAATGCTAGTTCGATGCCCAATTCATGAAACATCCTTATGATGGCTCCAAGCACTATATACATGGCCAAGTGGCACGTGTCTGTGTTTCAGTGGCAATCCAACGTTAGAATACTGACGATGAAAAGCGACGATTTTAAATATATGACTGAACTGATGTTTATAGTACACGTAACGCTGAGCAACGACTTGGGCTCCTTAACGTGCCTGGGTTACGTTTACGGATAACAGAGGGTGACGGAGTCCCGCATCGCGTGTAGTGTGCCTACAGACATCGGAGTGATTACAACTGTCGTTCGGGTTCATCCGGTTCATGGGCCTCGTTTTCGCTACACGAACTGCGAGGAGGGCACAAATGCGCGGGTCGTCTGCCAGCTTCTCCGCCTTTCCACCCGCTTTCCTCGTGTCTACGCGACAATGCAACTCACGCACACAAGCGCCGTTAACTTGAAAGCGCTCTCAGATGGTTCGAGTTACTCCCTCCCTTTAATCTAGGCTCTCTAATTGCGCAGAAACCCTCCGACGGTAAGGCAAAAACACATCACCACGGCCAGCACGATCGGAATCTCGACGACCTGGGTCACCCCGTCTTCCAAGTCCCACTTTCCTGCGTTGTTCCATCGGCTGACGAAGAAACAACGTCCCGTACATCACACTCGCACAGTTCAGACAACCAGAGGTGAGTAAGAATGCTTCAAAATCATTTCGCCTCTTTTTCTTTTTTCTATTTTTTTTGAGGAGCTAACGGTTTACTTATAGCATCCTCGATCATCCGCACCGGTGCGCACCGGGGCACCGAGGTGCGCCCTTTATCTTCGATCAAGTGCACCGGTGCGCACCGGACGTCCTCGACCAACGAAGCGCACCCTCCCGGTGCGACTTTTCGTTGCCCCAACGCGCACAGAGAAAATCGACGGTGCGCCGGGGTGCAGTCCCATCAGTCATTACGGCCTCAGGAGCGGTAATCGAGAAGATGGCGGGAGTAGCAGACGCGCAGACTACCGAGATGGCGACATTGCGAAAACGAGCACGCCTCGCAGCTACACTACTTAGATGAATTCCTCAGCTCTTCTGACGGCGAGACGCCGAGCTTCTTACTATCGCCGCAATTACCGGCGATTGCTGCGGTGGCGAGGAGCGCCTGAAAGGTACGAACTTCGTGGAAAGCATCACGAGGCATTTTGATGACAGCCAGGTAAGGCTATTATCTGGTGTTTCTCTCAATGATGGCCAACATATATATGTGGAATTGTCGCCGGTTCGTGACGCCATCGACAATCACGTCCACGATGTTTATTTGTGTGGGACCGTCAAATCCGCGAGTAAAAAAATGGGAGAAATCGACAGCAGACGGGCACCGTGCGCTGACCTACGCAAGAAAAAACGAACAAAACGCAAAGTAACGCAAGGTGGAGCTCGCCCCGTTGCACCGGCGCGGCGCAGTTTGTCCTCGATGTTGCACCGACTTCGCGCTGCGCGACCAAGGAGCGCCGTGCACTGTGCTGGTTTCAGGGCGATTCCGGTGCGAGTTGATCGAAGATGCTATTAGGTTATGCGCGGCAGATTTTGTTATCTTACTTCGATATAGGCGTTCTGCCAGATCCAGCATCGACGGAGAAAAATTGCGGTGGCTTAGCTCGGCTATGCCAGGATATACGTAGCGTGAGCTTATGCGCACAAAATGAGAGGCGCTATCAAGCGGCTTCGGTGCAGCGTCAGACTTGGCTACTGCGCAACGGAGGCGGACAGCTGGGCACGCGGCGGCGCCAGTGCGTCTGCCGCGGCTATGACGTCACTCCTCTGGAATGTGCAGACCGGCGAGGCGCGCGGTGGCGGTGGAGCGCGCGGCGGCTCCGGCGCGCCAGCTGTGCGCCATGTGACGTCACTGCTCCTCGCGCATGCGCAGACCGGCGAGGCGCGCGCGGCGGCGGCGGAGCACGCGGCTGCGGCGTCTCAGGCGCGCCAGCTGTGCGCCGTGTGACGTCACTGCTCCTCGCGCTTGCAGCACGGAGCACGGCTCATTATGCGAGCCACGCGAAACTGCTCAACCTCGGCCAGTGTAGCTCACGCTACAAAACAACGCAATCGCTAAGGCAGTAATAATAATAATAATAATAATAATAATAATAATAATAATAATAATAATAATAATAATAATAATAGTTTACTTACCATATACATGTATATATGGTGGGAGCTGGGGAAAAAGCTTACAAGGAGCTTGACTGGTCCCCAGCCCCCTCACAGGAACACAGCGGTGTCAAAAATTGTACAAAGCAACAAAGTCCACTAATGCAAAACAGGAATAAAAAACGAAAGGAAGAAAGCAAACACTGGGCCGAAAATGCCAACTAGATATCAACCACACACAACAATAAAGAAAATGGAGTTGCAAAATACAAAAAGTGAACACGACATTATTTCAAGGAAACTATTCACGGATCTCACGTGGGGTTATAGATGCTATATCAACATAGGAATGCGAGAAAGTGTTGAGCAATGAATGCAGGGTTCTTCTAATCATACGAAGGCCGTAGTCAGTACGCGATGTATCTATTATCCAAGGGTCAGGGTGACGAAGGGTATGTGTTTGCGTTTTTTAGAGCGCAGCTCTTAGGCGCCCGTTTCCGGCTTGAGCGGCGTCGCCGTCGCCGTCGGCGTCGCGTCGCCGTCGAGCGTCACGTGACTCCGAGGTCACGTGACCCCCAGGTCACGTGATCCCCCAGGTCACGTGGTCCCCAGGTCACGTGACTCTCTGGTCACGTGACCCCCGAGGTCACGTGATGATGACGATGACGATGCGGATGCCGATGACGTCATCAGTGACGTGGCCCCCAGGTCACGTGACCCCTGGTCACGTGACCCCCGAGGTCACGTGATGACGATGACGATGCGGATGCCGATGATGTCATCAGTGACGTCACTGATGATGTCATCGGCATCCGCATCGTCATCGTCATCATCCCTGATGACGTCATCAGTGACGTCACTGATGACGTCATCGGCATCCGCATCGTCATCGTCATCATCATTGATGACGTCATCAGTGACGTCACGTTACCCCCCCCCTCCCCCCCCGAGGTCACTTGCCCCCCCCCGTACCCTTCCTCCTCCTCCTCAAGAGCTGCGCTCTAATTCGGCGTTACAGGGAGTTGTAAACGGCTTTCACTTTTTTTTCTGAGGGAAGCCAAACCGAATGAGAAACTTTTACTCTCGGTATATTCTTGTTTATATTTCATGGCAACTCTATATTTGTAATATTCATGTATTTTCATTATCCTCAGATTAGCAGAAATTAGTTCCGTGTGAAAGTCATGGGGTACACTGCACACAAATCTTATCGCCCTTTTTTGCAATAAAAATATTATATAAAGATTCTTTTGTCGTGGTGCCCCATATTAGATGACAGTAGTTTAAATGTGATACAAATAAAGTGTTATACAAGAGCCACTTAACACTTTGCGGCAGGATTAAACGATGTTGATATAGCATGCCGATGACACCAGCTAGGTTTGAAATAATATAATCAATGTGCTGAGACCAAGACATGTGATTTGAAAACAAGACACCTAGAGTCTTGAAAGTATTTACAATTTCTATGGGGTTCGAGTATAGAACGATGTCACTCGATAGTGAAATATTCTTATTCTTAGGACTAAAAAGCATAGGCTTTAGTTTTATTTTTATTCACTAAAAGATTATTTGACAAGGACCATGCCTCTAGCCTTCTCATTACGTCGTTTGCTATTGGGTTGATATCATTACAGTTCCGAGTTGATAAGAAACAACTGGTGTCATCGGCGTAAATTATAAATTTAGCCTGCGGTGCAATATTAATGATGTCGTTTATGTATATATTAAAAAGCAGTGGTCCAAGTATGCTACCCTGTGGTACCCCGGATTTCATAGGTATTATATTGGAGACGTTACCACCGATATTGACATGCTGACACCGATTATCAAGATATGATTTAATGAGGAGCGCTGTGTGTCCTCTTATACCGTAGATATGAAGTTTCTGAATAAGCAACTCGTGATTATTAAAATCAAATGCCTTCGTAAAATCTATAAATATGCCGAGTACTACATTCTTTTCTTCAAAATTGCGCAAGATAAATTCTTTTTGATCTAGCAAAGCAAGTTCTGTAGAACGTTTCTTTCTGAACCCAAACTGTGACTCAGTAAGAATGTCATGCTTTTCAATAAATACGGTGAGGCGATTGTAGATTATTTTTTCTAGAACTTGAGTGTTCTGCGAAAATACATTCTCTACCGAAGGTGCGCTGTTATTGAGCAAATAGGCCATTGGGTGTCTTATGTAATGGGAAGTTAGGAGAATCTAGCA
Organism: Ixodes ricinus; assembly: GCA_037355805.1. NCBI lineage: Eukaryota > Metazoa > Arthropoda > Arachnida > Ixodida > Ixodidae > Ixodes > Ixodes ricinus. The sequence goes on from JAZHYW010048737.1 coordinate 7,198, forward strand.
GATCGCTTGATTCCCGTAACAGAATGTGTAATTAAAAAAAATAAAAAAACACCACCGCAGAAATTTGCAAAAAAAAATCTGCTAGTTTGAATACGCTTCCTGTGTACCATCGTAGGCAAAAACTAAAATAAAAAAGCGTACAAATAAGTTGCATGTTTTCAATTTTTCTAGACCAGTGAAAATATTAACAGAGGACATACGAGCATATTTGGTTTTGTTTTTATTCCGTTTAAACCTCCAGGGTTGCACTGTCCCAGGTAAATTAACTATACTTCGTTTCAGCTTCAGTCCATACGCAGCCGATGCTACAGCGCGAGTATGTGGCCTAGAACAAGTGCTTGCGCTGCAGGAGCGCGCGTGCTTCGCAGAGACGCCGAAAGCTCGGATTTCGCGCTTGTAGCATTGGATGTGTCTGGACCTAAGCTCAAACGAAGTATATGATTAAATTTTAGTTTAAACTTTAAAAACAATTAAGCAATATTTTTCTCACTGTGTAAAACCAGCAAACGACGATGGAAGGTACAAGATTGAGCCAGCTGAAAAATAGATATAAGAACATAATTACGAAGAACCCCAAGACAGGCAAAAGCACCAACACGACACACACTACGAAATGCCTGCGCGTCTACTTACCCGCAAAACACTCGAAGAGCCAATCTGTGCTATCTACGAAATCAGCTCAGCAAATGATGAGGCGGAACACCTCTTTGTTCCTCAAAATGAAGTCTGGGTTGTGGCATTACTCAATGCAAGGTATGACGATTTGCATTGCGCAATGCCACAACGCAGTCTTGATTTTTAGGTCTAAACAGATGTTCCGCCTCATCATTCGCTGAGCAGATTTCGTTAGATCGCACAGATTGGCTCTTCGAGTGTTTTGACGGGTAAGTAGAGACACAGGCGTTTCTTAAAGTGTATCTTTTTGAGACTTCGTGTTTGTCCTGACCTTTTGCCTCACTTACGTTGTTCTTCGTAATTATGTTAGATTTACACCAGCTTATTTGCGCCCTAAGTTTTTGTTCGTTCCTATAAAAAAATAACCGAACGAGAAAAACTATACACATGCACTCAAACAAGAAAAAAAACACAATAATATCTTAAAATAAATATTCATCACGCATTGTGTGCACTGTTATCACGAACGCGACACATCGGTGACAAACATAAAAAAACTAATGTTTTGCAAGGCTACGTTATTCACAACACTAAAGGCTCCCGAAAATTTATTAAAATGTTCCAGTCCTTATTTCGTTAGCAAATTTCTTGACGAAATCTTTATATTGAGCTTACCTGCGGTCTGATCCTTCTGTGTCGTTTGTTTTCTGCAGATGCTTGAACCCCCAAAGAAGTCCGTGAGTGGAAAAGAAATCTGGAAAGTACGGTGCACCTTCATCTTTGATTTTCAGCATGGTTCATGTGGCTTTTTAACTCAAACAGTTTTAATGCCAAATACCTAATTGCCTAGGTTTGGTGGAGTTCTCGATATCAAGCGCAGCTCGATCGTACTCGAAATTGAGCATATATACTCATTTATTTGTACGCATTCTGTGCTGATAACCCGTTGAATCAATTAAAGTATTATTGCTCAAATATGGGTCCTGTAATACCAAACCGAGATTGATTTGTAACGCCTGCTTTTCAGCTCATCGAAAGCATGGACCATGTCTATGTTATTTATCGGGGATATGATGACGGTAGACAAATGTGTGTCCCTGCAAAACGGGTGGATATTGACAAGAACCAACACACAGTTTCTTATCAAATGAAGTTCATTGCTGCAAAACACGCTTCCAAAATGTACGTTAGTGTAAAGTTGTTTACAGCTTACCTGCGATAAGCTGGAAACACACCTTGTTAGTGAGTGTAGTTAATGAAACGTCCAAACATGACGAGTTGCTCCTTGGAAGACAGATCAACCATAGGTTGTGAATCTAACTAAAAGTTTTCCTTATAAATATACTTCATAAGTTCATTTTAACAAGATTGCCGTTAACATATGATTACTATTGTGTGTAAACAACTGCTTAGTAATTTAGTGGCAACCGTAAACTTCTAAAAGGGGTCTAACTGCGTATATCAAATGTTAGAAATATATACTTCGAAAAAAATATTTTGGGTGTTCAAATGGATCCGGCGAATTTGAAGCGTACATAAAAATAACCTCACCTAGACCATTTTATTCGCTGAATATTGACATTATGACTCAGATCGATACATTTTATAACTGTCGTAGACTGTTTACGTGACTATAGTATAGAAATAAAAATGTGGGGTTTCGTTTGTTCTTTCAGTTACGTGGCTGAAATTTACTTGAGAATGTGTGGAAAATAAAACGAATCAATTTTATATGCCCAGAAATAACGGTAAATATATTACTTTTCTTTAAGTGGGAACTTCATAATTGTGATGTAGATTCATGAGACCGATATAGTCAATATATCTTGCGTGAACTCAACGAGAGACGTAATACAGCGCCTCCAAAGACGCGTCCTTTCGGAGAGGAGTTTAAACTTTAGGGCTAACAAACGAAACGGTTTTTCAGCTCCACGGAAAGCCGCGTTCCGCCTTGTTGATGAACAGTATCTACCACTTCCCCGTTTGTTTGCATGCCGATAATTAGTTCTTGGCGTTGTTCTTGGTTTTTGTGGGACGCACAAACATGGCGAGCTGCTCCTTAGAAGACAGATCACCAAGTTTGACCGGGGACGTATTCGGGCCTCAGAAACCCATGCTTTCTATGCGTTTTCCCTTTTCCAGGATAAATGTTCGCCACTAGTCGTCTTTGGGGGCCTAGTACACACACAACCATATGCTAAAAAGCCTCACAAACCTCTCATCATGACACAACCAACAACGTGAGCATTTAAAGTAGCCACGGTAGATGGTTGCCGTGACCAGGCGCAAGTTTTGTTTGTCATGCCTTTACGTCAAGATGGTAGCGCAGTTAGATGGCGGCTGCACAAACGCTACTAAAACAATTATGAGTTGTGTTTTATCTGTCGTTTGCACATTTACATTAGAATGCGTTCTTTCTGTCTTCTGTGGAGTTGTTGATCGCTGAAGGAGTTGTGAGTTTATCTCGCTTCATATACGTGACACAGCTGTATCAAGGAACATGCTGATCTGATTTTGAGCTCATTCATACGCTTTTAATGATATGCTGACTTTAATTCTAGGAAAGTATACAGAATCTGAGCGAATAGATTGGAAAGCCATAACCACATAGATCTGATCTATTTCGCTGTCACTGGAATCGGTGGCCGAGTGGTCTAAGCCACACCCAGCTCGACGCGTGGAGCGAAAGCTCGCGCTGCAGATCAGGGATCCTGGGTTCGAGCCCCACCCCTGCCCGTTTCGATCGGATGAGCATCGTACCAGTGGTCGTGTATCACTACTGCGTAGTAAGACCCCAGGCAGTTGTACCACACTGGCAGAGCTCATCTGAGCGAATGACGCAACTTGGAATGACGACCAACTACACGCACATAAGTATCCCTACAATCCAATTTTTCGCTGTCACTGTACCCGGTTCCCTAGTCAACCCGGGTATACTCATACTGATTCTCTTATTTAACTTCGTTGTACAGATGGGACCGACGAAAAAAAATGTTAACACTAAACTTCGCGCTATACGTAAAGTGTTTTATAATTACAGACCCCAACTATGACGACAATAAGTAGAAGCGTTCCGTTGTAAGACTAATATTTAAAAGCGATAGTTTTAAGGAGCTCGTGTCGGCTTTGTTGTGACGCGAAAATCCTGATTGGTGAAGTGCACGACTCTTCGGTTGCGAGCCAGACGCGCTACCGATTACGCCACGCAGGCACAATTTTTTGTTATTGACAGACAATTCTTGTTGACAAAATATTACAATTTTAAAAGCATTTATAAAAATGGAGATCTGCATTACGACTGACGCTGACTGTTTAACATGATCTTAATGTAAGCAGTCCGTTTAGGATTGCCAAGCTGACGCAATAGACCCTTTTCAAAAGTCCATCGAGCTACATTGTTCGGTCACCATTGCTTGCTCACGAAGCGCGTGATTGGCTCCGAATTCTCGCCGAACAGTGACGTCAGCGCTCGTTATCAACACAAACCAACGTTACTAAACCACTCAGTTGGGAAACTGCCATAGAGACTGCTCTGAAAAGGGGCCCCGATCTGTCCTCGCGAACCGAGCTAATGGCGAACACAACGCCGCCATTTCTCCCGCAGCGGCCACTGGAGGAACCGCACGTTACTTATATTGTGGCTTTAATCGGCCCTTCTGGCGCCGAAACAGACACAGTGGAAAAGGTTACAGGGGTGCCACCCCCGTCTCCCCAGCGGACGCGCCACGTCTTACTAGCAAAGTTAAAATGCACCTAGGTCGAGACGCGCTACCTGAAAGCCCCGCTGAGGCATGGTTGTATAATAACAATATTAATTGAGCCGAAAAACCTTGAAAACTAAAGATTTTAAAAACATCACGCGCCCCTCATTTTGTACTAAACTCAAATTTTTAACAAAAGAGTCTTTTCCGTTTGTTTTTACGCAAAAACATGCTTTCTAAAAGCTCAAGGTGACCACAGTGCAGTAAAATGATAAAGAGTGGCGCTGTTGTCGTATTTAGCTCGGTCTCGGTGGACGCCAGCGGCCCGGGATTCGACGGCGTGTTTCCCAACTGAGTGTTTTAGTAACGTTGACACAAGGTGAGCCGAGTTGACGCCGAACGCTGACGTCACCCTCGTGTCCAATACATGCTCAGAGAATGTGAGCAAGCAATGGCGGACAGTCGTTGGCGCGGACTTTTGAAAAGGGGCTATTGCACGTCTTGGGAACGAGGGGGCTTTATATTAAGCTATCGCGTTCCATTCTTAAGCGCCCTCCGGTAATTTTCTCAAAGTACAGGTTGGACATTTACATGTGCATTTTGAAAGGTCACCAAAGTGACGTATTGGCGTCTCGATTGGTGAAGGCAATTGCCTCCTCCAATCACACACCAGTACGTCACTTCCGGGATCTTTTAAGACGTACACGTAAATGACCAACCTAGGTGCCCAGCAGAGGTCAGAGAAAGGATTACAAATGTGCTTGTACTCCAGATACAATCACAGTAGCGACCTTGTAGCAGTTGTGTTCATTCAACCGAGATAAAGGTTCTCGAATTGAATGAAATAACCTCAAAATACTCGAAAGACCCAATATTAGTAATTGAAACCCTTAACAGCTCGAAAAACACAGGGCATTGCGAGTCAGTCCCCGCCATCTTAATCTCGTTCTGCAGCCAGTGATATTTAAGAATGAGCCGATACGATCGCCAAAAAAAAAAAACAATCATCAAAAAAGAAAAAAAAATCACGTAAATATAGTAGAAGATTTCCTGCGTTTCTTAGGCTGGCAGTGACTGTACGGCGATGTAAGCTCGTCTGCCCTTTGCGCACCTCGTGCGTTTGTTTACCACCCACACACGGCCATTTGTTTCCTCCGACCCCTAGCCAATGGCGGCTCGCGCTTGGCTGTCTGGTCGTCGCGCGTTCGCTGCGCGTCCTTTGTTGCCCTCTGATTGGAGTGCTCCTCCTCGCATGCCGATGCGCAAAAGACGTATTTCTCGGACACTTGCTCGCTGTACAGTTCCTCTGAAGATTTTATGTAGCATACGAATCGTTTCCCTCCAACTTGCATTGTGCATGGTATTACAAAAAATGCACCCTTGACTTGGAAAGATGGGAGACCTGAAAAAAAAAATGACTGCACCGGTTTTAAGCGCTTTAGTTTCTAACCACCGCATAAAATGATTAACTATATAATATAAATTTCTGCGTTTGTGAGCGCTAGTTGAAGGTATCTGCTTTGGTTTGCAGAGTGCATGCTATGGACAAGCGAGGAGAAGATTGCTGATGTTCCCGAAGAATGCGATGGGAAATATAGGAAATACTGCGATGGAACGTTTGTCTCTTACGACGTGAAGTTATGCAAGAATGTCAAATAGCCCAATCATTTGTTTCCTGCCATTAACATGCATTCTAGGACTAACGTCACAGCCATCCGTGTGTTTTGTTTTGTAATAATACTGAGTTATATAATAGCAATATAGCTGTGTATTTGTGAGTAGTAAACGCGCGTTATGAAAAAAATATTTGGCTCTCTACATCTTTATGGTGTCTTATAAAGCGAGTAAATGTTGTCCGTGATACTAAATATTTGACCGCCTTCAAACGTTTCTCTCGTTAACCTCAGGGTCCAGAGCTGAAGTTACACAAACAATTACATATTTACGCGCCGCAGGAACCAGTAGAGAAAGTTATATTAAAATCATAGAAAGGCATATTTATGTTAGAATGTAAAAATGACTTTGAGAATACAAATCAAAGATATCAAAATCGCCGTCCCTCATAAACTCAGGAGCAGACATGTGCTCGTTACTTGAAAAATGTAATGGATTACAATTACAGATTGCCGAACCTCAAATGTAATGGATTACCGTTACAAATTACTTTCGCTGAAAAGTAACGGATTACTTTACTCGTTACGTTACAAATTACTTCCACGTTACTTTTTCGTACACTTATTCCGAAAAAAATAGAAACAATTTTGAGATTTTTCAAAAATGTTCTGCAACACTACTTTTCATTTGTATTATGGTAGTCCTTGTAAAAATAGAATATTGTATTTAAGAGAAAGAGTGTAGGTGCCCTCCGTTCACCTGTAAGCTGACAAGGCACCGAAAGCTGCAACCACACCCGCCATCCCGCTAGCTTACGGCCTCCGAAATGATCTGGAATTGTGCGACAAGCTAGCGATGCTCTGCAGCAGCGTCTACCTCCGCTACGAGATTCGGAGCTAAAGAAGCGATCTACGAAAGCTCCCTTTTGACTCGGGTGTTTCGCCTGTTATTCACATGAAAAGAAAAACTTGGTTCTAACGTTACAATGTATAGCCAATGCAGAATGCAGGTGTCCCAGCTTAGCTTGATGTGTTTCCGCAGGTTAGAGTTTGTTGTTCTTGCTGATGACAATGTGTGTGTTTTTGGCAAGCAAAGTATGCACTGAAACTCTAGGTTTCCGTTCTCCTTAATGCCCTGAATTTTGAACATCTCATTAAGAGATGGCGATGGAGACGACGGACACTGCATGACCGAAAACTCGACCAGTCAGACAAAAGTGGGGGTTACGGGTTATCGAACATTCATCGGTTCTCACTTTCATACCAATATTCGAGGAGGCCAGGGAGGGGCGGGCATAGAGAGCGAGAGAAGCGGTGGCCATTGGTCTTACAAAACAATAGAGGATCATACCACTTTTACGCGTTCTCTGTCTCTCTCTGTTCAGAACTCCTTAGATGACCTACCCCCCCTCCCTTTTATGTTGACAGTTGACTGTAAAGTAGGGAGTGGACTCGACCACCACGCCCCGACAAGTAAATCAAAAGAAGTATCGTTCGTACCCTCGAAGACGATTTCCTTAGCCTCGCGCCGGTCACTTTTCAGCCGTGCCTCAAGAGCGCGCTAGAATACCGCAGCGCACATCAAAGAGAAAGAGAATTCGACCCCCTCGCGCGAGGCTACATCGTCTGTTACGCGAGTTGTGAACCGCGAATCGAGGGGGTACGGACCCGCGTTTGATGTTTGTGCAGGTGGCGGGAGACGTCAAAGAAGTTGGAAAGGGTGAAATGGTGTAAAAGACAAAAACAAGATAAACACAAAGAGCTTTCTCCTGCTCGGGAGAAGAAAAAAAAAGATGGAAGGCGACGGAGAGTCTACTCGGCGTTGTCTTACTTGATCTTTGTCTTTCGTATATTTGAACATGCCTGCCGGTTGTTCTAGTAGTTCTAGTGACCGGTCGTACAAAACAAATGGTGTTTTCTTTTCGGCTATTCTCCCCGTCCTGATGTTTTTTTTATTTTGTTGAACTTGCTCTCTTTATGCTGCAGAATGTTCTCCTCGTATTGGTCCAGTTACTGTATTATGCTCATATTTTAAAAAAGTAACGAGTAATTAAAGTATATCTGTTACTAATATTTCGTAACGAAATTACATTACGAATTACTTCCGAAAAAAGTAACGTGGCGATTACTAAATATTACTTGAAAAAGTAACGGATTACAAGTAATCCGTTACTTGTAACGGATCACTTCCCAAGTCTGCTCAGGAGAACGATTATTTTCAAAAGGACCCAGGTATGCATCGTTTCACCTGCCGTCCGAACGCAGTCAAAGGCTATGGTGACTGGCAGCATCTTATTTTCCGTGTGTAGCCAACAAATAGACGCTTTGCAGCAGCTGCGCATTGGCGCCGCCATAACTGACCTTCAGTTTTTGTTTCCTCTTATTACGTTCACTTCACCATTACCACAGCAGGGCAGGTTATTGCCATTTTAGATTCTACCGTGTCCTTCTCAGCATTGGCTTTTGTGGAGGCTCGTCTACGCCCGCTTCAGTGGCTCTGCATCTGGGGAAGACCTCAGATGCAGAGCCACTGAAGGTCATCAGTGGAGGCTGTAGTCTGGTGCGTGTGTAATGGTACGTTTACACTTGCGTTGAAGTCCGCTGCCGCCGAAGCAAATTCGCCGATGGCGGTGGCAGCAACGAACAGGAGGTGTGTACATCTCTTCACCAGCGGTGGCGGCGGTGGCGGTGACGACAGCGCGGCCGTTCTCTCGGCGGTCTCGGTGGTTTTCGAAGCATCGCGAGAGCACGTCAGCTGCTCTGGACACGTTTGGGGTGCTATGTTGCACGTTTTGGACTCCCAGGAGACTAGGGAGAAGGAAGTGACGTCAACAACGCTCTTTGGATGTTGATTGGTGGGGATAGGAGTCACTGATGACGGTATCTGCAGAAGATACGTTCATTCTCTACCTCGTTGGTTCATTCACACCTACGTCACTTCCTTCTCCCTAGTCTCCTGGGAGTCCAAAACGTGCAACATAGCCCCCCTGGGCGGGTGGCTTTGTTTGAGCTTGTAGTCGTTTAGGTTGTTTACGGTGCGCGTTTCTTAAGGTGTCAACATCGCGAACAAGATGAACCAGGGCGACCGCCTGGACGAAGAAGAGGTCGGAACGATTCTTCTCTCGTCCGCTCCTGATTGCCAGGCGGCAAGAGGATCACCGCGCACCAAAAAAGCAGCGTCGTCGTCGGCAAAGGCGGCTTCGGCCATGCCTTCAGGACCGCCACAGGACGGGCACGGCGAGCTGCCTCCTTCCTCCTTTCCGCTCAAGCAACGTGGAGTATTACAGAGAGTAAGTGGATTCATAATATTGTAACGAATTTAGATAATAGGTTTATTTTTACATGTCTTCCATGATCGAATCACTTCAAATTGTGTCGATACTTGGCATCCGCCCATTCAGTGTCATCGTCTTTGTTCTTTGGGTCGGCTACAATGCAAAAAAAATGTGTTAAGTGTTCACTATACTCACTTTCACCAGGAGCGTGAGCAAGGCTCTGCTACAAGCGCGAACATGTTTTACTCGAACGACGCTCAAAGTGTTTTGTTCGCTCTTGTGATTTCTGCTGCCACGCAGTTAATACGATAAATTGAAATAGTAATCCCTCCTTGACCACTTGCAGTGAACCTGGCCGACTGTCTCATGTGTGTCCGTGTGTATCCACCCGACGGACCAAATTGCTGTTTTGGTCTGCGGGCCGCGCATCACGTGATCTTACGTCACCGGTTTTCGAGGTCCGCCGGCGGTCCGCGGCCCGCGCTTCTGAGAAATGCCAAGCGACTTTTCTCGCCCGGACCTTGGCGGCGGACCGCGGCGTTTTTAGTATAATTGAAGCACTAAGTCTGGCAACAAGCTGACTTTTGTTGTTTGGATTGAATCCAAATCCAAAGTCATTTTCTTTTGGCGCGATGTTGAAGGTGAAGAAGACGAACCTTTTGTTGTGCGACGAAAAGAGTTGACTATGCAGACCAAGATCTTTCCTGCACATCCAGGGCTTCATCCAGCATACCCTTTTCGGTTCTCTTAAGTCCTCCTCGTCCTCACTAGTCAACGCCAGGGTCACGACGGCCAAACGTCTCTTTCGTTCAACCTTCATCTTGGCTCCTTACAAATAGCCTCAAAGCAGCTCGCTGCATACGTTTGGTGGAGCTGTGAGGTCGAGGTTAGACCTGCCCGTTCGCTCCGTTGTCTGATGTTTTGGTCCGCCATGTGGATGCTCATTGCAGCCGGGCGGCCCGCGAACCGCGCATCACGTGATCAATCGGTCCGCGGCCCGGTCCGTCGTGTGGATACACCTTTACAGATTCTTGAAGATGCATCCGCGTACCTTCAACATACTTTTGAGTCTCGTCGGCCCCCACATCAAGAAGGATAACACGAGATTTCGAATCCCCATCACCCCCGATAGGCGGGATCCCATACTGTGTCAGCCTGTACCTTATTGCAATAGCGCTGCCAAGCGTGCACAATATGTGGGACAGACTTTACATTTGAAAACAAGCAGCACTAATGTCTGATATAGGGTACATGAGAAATGCATATACGTATATGTCAGCAATTAACAGTTCAGAAAAAACGATCCGCAGCAGGGCACCGAAATGCCAAGCTATTATTTTTATAGCACTGCTGAACCAAGGTTTAAGGTATCGATTATCCTTCACTCCGAAGTTATAGACTGTGATATAATTGAGATTTATCGTGAGTGCCTAAAAATGTGTTTATTTCGGGAGAATATTAGGTTGGAAATGTCAAACCGTAGCCTTTATCACTCTCCAGGGCATTATTTTTTTAAATAAAAAATTGTGTTTTCATTACCTTGTAGCTTCTATGAATGGCTGTAGTAATTAGATTCACTAGTATTACCTCAAATTATTTACATATCATTTTTATATCTCCAGTTTAGCCTATCCAATGAGAGAGAAGCTGTCTCACTATTCCATTGGTACTGGAAAGTTGCCGTGGCAAGACAAAATGATGTGACATATTTCCAGAAATAAGCAGGCAGGTTTTTTCATTAATTTATTTCCATATTTAAATCAAGAGCTCATCTCATACATTAGTTGGGCAAGGAGGAACATGCTTATAAATATTTTAAAAAGCAAGGAAGAGACGAAAACAGGAGAAGACAAACACGGGCAAAGTGCTGACTCTCGACTCGTTTTGCCCCTTACTTCGAAACATAAAATAGAATCACGAACAAACAGAAAAACGATCAAGTCAGGACAGCAAGTTCGCTTGGTGGCGCGTGTTTTCTTTCGGCTCATTTTATATTCTGGAACGGCTTGGCATAGGGCTTGTTCTGTTCTGATCTTTATTGTGCCTTGCTCTTTTATTTTAATATATGTTGGAGTAAAATAAAAATAAAGTCAAGGGTCAGCACTGAACTGGACTCGTTCGATTTACCAGGGCGTATCTCGGCTGCACCCTCGCGCAGGAAGAGCCGCCGCTAATAGACCGATCTCACCAGCCAGTTTGACCACGCCACCGCTGCCTGCAATGCATCGAGGGAACTTTAAGGGCGAAACACATGCGCGTCAATACTGTCCGATCCGACGTGCGAACTGCCGGAACGGACGTTCGAGGGCGAGGAGTTTTCGTCGCACCGGAGGCTACGAAAACCCTCGCCCTCGAGCGTCCCGTTCCGGCGGTTCGCACGTCGGATCGGACAGTTTTGACGCGCATGTGTTTCGCGCTTTAGTCTTTCTGCACGTGCCGCAACCGCGCTGGAGCTCTGCGCGTGTGGAGCACGAGACAGCACGAGCCCTTTCGTGCACTGCCGTTTTGCCTCCTGTGAACTAAAGTTATGGCGGCGTCACGCATGCGCCGAACGCTTGGTGAGATCGGTCTATTCAAAAGTAGCGCAAGGTTCGTCGATGCACGAGCCACGTGCAACGTGCAGTCCTTGAGAAGATCATGGCGGCACAGCGCAGCACTGAGCTATACTTCATCCCACCGTAACGTTGGTCTCACCTTGGCATGGAGTGACTCCGAAGGCTGTGTAAGCGCGAGCGGCCAGCCTTGGCTGCCTTGACTGGGGCATTCGGTGCACGAGCGCCCGTGCAGCCGCCGAGGTTTCATCCCAAGAAACTATAGCTCGTGCGTTTAGCATGCGCGGCTAACAATAGTCCATGCTAAGGTGAGACAAAGTATATATTTTAGAGGACATGAATTTCCCAGAAGTGGCGCGCGGCACGTGCCTCGAGGATTCCTACAACAATGTATGGCGCTACTTTTCCCAGGATAAGGGGCTTTAGCCGCTAACGCTTTGGGCTCGCGCTTCTAGCCTTCGCTGGGATGCAACATAAGGTAAACAGGGCATAGCAGACAAACTCGCAATGTTTACCACAACACAGCGGTTCATCTTTACACAAGAAAATGACAAAAGCAACCATGTATATGAGCTAGCGTGGCCTATTCGCCTCGAGATTTGATCGCCATCGATCGCCGCGAGTGCTATGGCAAAAACCGAAACCACTTGGGAAGACGAAGCCGTGAGAAGCGCCAATGCAAGGCACACGAGTTCGTGTGCTGAAATCAACTGCAAAAGATACGAGCTTGAGCTTCTCCTTGTTCCAATTAAATATTGTGGACCTTTCCTCTCTACCTCCTTTGCGGACACCGGATAATTCCCACGTGGCGCATGGGGAACTACAAAGAAAGAAAAGCAATGTCCACTCTGTCCAATCTTGATATCTAGGCGAATACATGATTGCAAGCAAAGCGACCCTGCTGGTGCCCCAGTGGGCTATAGCACGAACAGCGGGCGCATGAGGGTAGCTTTGGCAGGCCTGCCATTGGACGTGCTCACCCACATCAAGTGGGTAATGGCTACGTTCAATTTCCTTGCAATCGTGTATACTTGTAACAGACTGTCGAGTCGAGTGTGGGAGTAGCAAGCAGTTCGCGACATGTACTGTAAGTGTTTCACTTAATATTACAGCACACTCCAGCTTCAACACTCTCACAATTACTTTGGGGAATGGCGAAGGTTTCACAATACATATATGCACCTGTCACATCAGGTCTGAATCCTTCGGCGACGTTGTCCCACAGCTCTTTCCAGTATTTTGAGTCCTTATATACATCCTCCTTTAAGTCGCAAGGGCATGGGTAGGCTTTGACTGTATCAATCAGCTTTTTGATGCAGATATGATACGGATACAGATCGATACCGATGGTGCACCTACCCATTCTAGAACGCCATACCGACGGATCCTGGGTTCAATCCCGCCCCTGCCCGTTTCAATCTGGATGAGCATTGTACCGCACTGCGGTCGTGTGTCACTACTGCGTGGTGCACGTCGAAGACCCCCAGGTTAGCGGTTGTACCGCCCTGGCTAAATTTATCATCTACAGCTGAGACACCAGACGCCTACTGAGGCAGACTAACTTCCGTCGGTATAAACCTACACACAACAATGCGTTTATTTGGTTCTGCTTTGCGCGAGGGCGTTCGCGGCCCACGTTCTTTGACAGCGCTAACTGAGTTCCTGTGGTCTTTAAGCATTTCCTGCGCTAGTATACAACATCGTTATGGTTTAATTCTGTCCTACTAGTGCAAGCGAACAGCTAAATTTTAAGGTGGTGATTTACTGTTGCGTACCGTTTTGTACATTAGAACGGGGAAAATTACTGTGTTAGCTTCCACGAACTCCCCACCACCACGATCCGGGACGAATGGATCGAGACCATTAATCGAAAAGGCGACCATCCTTTCATTTTGTAGAATTTCCCGGGACTGGGGCGAGAAGTCTAGGAAATGGAAATATGAACCGTGGAAGAGAAATACAAAGGTGACAGGATGACCAAGTCTCAAACTCATGCAGCGAATCGTTTATTCAGTAAAGGGGTGCTTTAGGAATAGTGCTAGTGCTTTTAGAGTAATATAGACGAAGTCAAGGTTCAGGGCAACGCGATCGTACTTATATATAGCTTCGGCTTCATTCCGAAGGCGCGTGCAATGCGCTTGTCAAGATCGTGCTGATATTGCTCTGGAAGAAGCCGATGGCAGCAAGTATGAAATCCAACGGCCTGGTAAGCTGAAGTCCTTGAATAGTCAGGTCTCCGCCTGAAAAGTCTTAATAAACCGTTGAGATTATTTTTATAAACTCGAAAGCGTTATGTATACGATGGCAGAGGGTATACAGTAAACTAACCCTATACTTTAATGATACAAGTAAAATGGTGGCTGCTCATTCGAACAGATGCATATCGAACGACAGGTTCGTGTGTCGTGCCGTCGGAATAAGTTTGTTTGAACATGTGGTTACATCAGTGCTATTACAATCGTCTACCCTGGAATCGTCACTGACGCCCAAAAGGGTTCCCATCCTGCCACATAATTATATAGTAATTCGGTGCTTAACGTGATTTCGTTGAAAGGTGTTATGACACATCACTCATGGAACTTGTTTCTATACACCTTTTCACTACAGTGTACCTTTAAGTGTGAGCGTGACTAACGTCCCTAGATAACGGTATGCTATGTTGCGACAAGTATTCCTCCCCGCCCTCCCTTCGCTTCTGTCGTCTGCTAGCGCTCTGATCTGCCATGTAGTTCGTAATTCGCCCGCCAAGGCTGCATTCGAAATCTTCCGAGTTACTCCGGCGGGTGATGCCAAGTGACAATCCAGATGGACGCGAGTAGGTTTTCGAACGCCAAGGCAGCAAACCGTTACTCGAGAGTGAGGTCGAGTAAAATCCTCCATGTTCTTCCTGAATGCTTTGTTACAGTCCGACGTCGAGCGTAGCAAACGCGGCGTAGTGCAGCACACAGATACTGATTGGTCGGTGATATCGAATTACTGCTCGCCGGCCAATGAATTGCGCGCGTTCTGCGATACGCTACGTTTGCTACGCTCAACGTCGGAGTATAACAGAGCCTTAACCGGAAAGGTAGCGCGGGTACAGACCAGTGGGAGAGCGCGTCGGCACATCAATCGCTGTGGCTACTAATCAAAGCGTTAACTGAGGGACTTTAAGCGTGACAGAAGCACCAGTAGCGATCTCCAGTCTATCAGCGTCTCTGCCAAGCACTCGCCCTCGTGCAGCCCAAACATCGCTCAGGGTAGCGTGCTCGTAGTTGCTAGGGTGCCTCAATGCCCTCCTGTTTAGGGTGATGCCACCCTTTGTAGTACCCGATGCCGACAGCACGCGCTCACAGGTAAAATACAAAAAGATATTGACGAAAACAAAATGTCGCCATAGCACAGTCAGCGCCAAAAACGCGTGCAGGGGCACGCTCTTTCACGCGCTTCTGAACAAAAAATAAAAATAAAAGCATGGCACAAAAATGGCGAGATGTCTCCACCCTAAGCAAAGCGGACTGGAAGGCACCCCAGTTGTTGCAACTTCGGCATCCTACTTCCATGAAGTGAAACTAACAATAGCAAGTATTTAGATGTCGTCATTAGCACGACATATTGGTAAAGAAACCTTTTTGCCTGCTATGAACAGCAGTTTTGACGATGTAAATTTAATCTGGTGAACGCTTGCAGCGAGCGATTGACCTACGGCCGCCATTGAATGATACCTACAGGTTGTATTGACTAAACGCAATATTTGAGCATATTGTTCAATGGGCATTTTCAGAACAAGCTCACACTCATAGGTTCCCAAGACAGGCAGTCTTGATGGCGTGGATTGCATGTTGCAAAAGCACCGTAGAAGCTCACCGTCAGCACGCGCGGAGCTGCTACGCTATCAGCTATGGCCTCCAGTATGCACTGGACGCTATTTCTGAGTGAGTTGTTCCCTACAAATGATCAGAACCAGCTTACGTTTATGAACTATCGGCACTCTTGATGATAAGGAATGCCCGCTGCAAAAAGACTGGAAGCTTGCCGTCACCTCGCGTTCAGCGGCCGCGGACTCAGCTATGGACACCAATGACTACCTCCTATAGGGTATACCTTTCAATGTCCTCTCCCTGCGCTAAACCATCCATAGGTTCATTTGTCTGTGAATCTGTACCAGACCCGTTTTGTGACGTTAGAGAGAAGAAATCTTTCAATTCGATGTTTCCGTCATTAAAAACCTTTCCACATATAGGGGTCACAAAACTTGTATTACATCACGTGGCCACAAAGAATGTTACGCTGTTTAACGAGCCTGAAAACATTGGCGCCTGAACATAGAACGCTCAAACTTTCACAGAATGTGCATTGAGGTGGTGTGTTTTAACTTTGAAATTTGAAGGCGTTGTTTGTTTGTCTTTGTAAATAATGAGACCCACAAACTCGCCAATTGCAAACGGCGGACGTGTTCGCAGACGATCGAGTTAGCAATGAATCTAACTTTTGGCGCTAACTCCCAAAAGGCACAGCGAGCAGACGACGAACTTTATTGTCTTCTAGCTGTGCCTATTAGAAGATGGGACTAATCGAAGTTGTGCGAGGGTAATGAAATTCGGCCGAGACCATTCGCATTCTTCGTTTCTTGACATAAAGGGTACAGCAACTCGTCGCTGTCAGCGGTCAACATTTGACACCTTCAAATGGCTCCTGGTCATAGGCGTAGACGCTATGGGGGGGGGGGGGGGGGGCAATGGGGCTCGTGCACCGCCCCCTGGTGAGATCCAGGGGGCGGGGGGCCCCTCCGGGCGGGCCTTGATCTTTTTTTTTTTTTTTTTTTGCTCGTAGTTTGTTGTTAGTTTGTTTTTGATAATTTGTATTTTGTCTTAAATGTATAATACTTCACCCATGTTTGTGCACCACACAATAGAACACTAAGTTGTTTGTGGGCACTGGAAAATAAACCATTATTATTATTATTATTATTATTATTATTATTATTATTATTAATATATTTCCGAGACGCTGTTTACGTGCCATGTAACGACATTCTAGTAGTAGGATGTAAACAAAATAACGCCCACGTTGCCTTTATTGACGAAATACTTGGGAAATGGAATCCCAGCGTGCTTGCGTTAGCTTCAATCTCCGGTTCTGGCAAAAACATAACGCGCAGCACCTCCCCCCCCCCCGGGGAACTTCTCACCCTGCCCCCCCCCGGGAAAATGGAAAGTCTACGCCGCTGCTCCGTGGTGACACCAGGGCCGGCTTGCTAGAGAAACAACGTTTCAGCTGAGACAGGTGAAATAAAGCGTTGCCCAAATCCAACGCACGAGCCGAGCGGGGCTAAACCGCGTATCAGACGCTAAGGCGCCCCACCCTCTGTGGTGCTTTTTCTCCCCCAGTCTCAGCTGAGACGCTATTCGTAAGCCGGCCCAGCTTCGGAATCGGTTTCTTACGGCACGAGTGACAAGTAACAAATTGTGTTCTCCATGTGTTTATTTCGCAGAAGTAGTGATGGAACTTTATCATTCCAAAAGCTATAGTTAGAGCGCACTGATCCGTCCATGAGCAGTTCCTTTCCGACTTTGAGAGTGACAATAGGTCATGAACCGAAGGTCGCTCTGACCTTCGTTGTCTTGCTATGGCTCAACCTTTTCCTCTTGGAGATACGCGGCAGACGAATACCAACGCGTTGGCTAGGCTTAAGGGTATCACGAAATACCACCAGGCTGTTACACCTCTCTTTGGCCTTATTTGTAAGGTCTCAGCTTCTTGGGCTTCAACCGCATTTTTCTCCGTCCTCAGCAAAGGGTGGTAAGGGGTTCTAGAATACTCGAAGCTCCAACTTCGGAAGATGATTATCGAAGTCTCAGGAAGTCAGCAAGAAGCGCATAGGATTGTTTCTTGGTCTTTGGGTGCGTGCGCCTTCAGTGTACTCCTTTCTCTTGGTTAAGTTTTGGGTGTACGTGCACCATTGAAACAAGGGTACGCGCGCAGGCGAGCTGGCGAAAGGTAAGACGCATTCCAAACGTGCTACGGAGGGTAGGTCTCAGGTTATGTGAACTTATACAATCTTGGTTACATTTTATCTCATGAACCGTACTTCTTGCAGTTCTGGCAAGTGCTACTGCTTTCCAAAATCAGGCGTAGCCCACCCCGTAGGACCTTTCGTAGTTCACAGCCCGGACTTGGAGCGTTAATAACCTAGAAGTCCAGCTAGTAGCTTGCCCCGTGTGACGTTAGAGAAAATTGATTACCGCAGTAGCGACGGAAAAGTGTAGACGTGTTACTTTGGACAGTCCTCTGCAATTAGTCAAAGTCAGAATGGTGAAAGTTGTTCATCGACAGCGAGCAGTTCATGAGGCTTGCTCGAGGCATCTTGGAAAACCACCGGCAACGTACCGGCTCAGTTTACTTCTTCTCCAGGTGGATGTCGATATGCTTACTCAGTTAAAGACTGCATAAACGGTGCAACTTGTGACGCCTCCGGCTATAGTCGTATTTTGCTGTCTGGCCGCGACAACTGGCTTCAGGCCACGCAGAATTGCGATGTAATCAGATTCTCTCGTCGCACGAGATGTGTGATGGCGTCCCCCGCCCCTTGACTGCAATTCCGAAGGTACAGCTTGAGGCTTGAGGGCACTCGGTTTTGAAGTCTGATTTAATTTTGGTGTACCCCTAGATTTCCTCGTCCTTGCTGAGTCTCTACTCCAAAAACCTTTGGGATGTTTTTCTGTTTTTTTTTAGTTCTTGGGCCTTCAGTGGTGGATTCGGCAAGTTGATAGATTCCTCTTGCATAGTAGTAGTCGTCAGTGTTCAAAACCAGCTCTTCCATACCGAAGGGTTTCTACACTTCCCTCTGCCCACAGCAACGGTAGCTCGCGTTCTCTTGGGTGTTGAATAGCATCGCGAAATTGTCACCTTTAAGAACTGTCTCTTTATGTTGGGAATTCGTCCAGCGAGTAATTTTAGTGTGTATCAGTTTATGCTCGCCTCGATCTTCACCGACGCATTGTCCTTGGAAACTCCAGTACAATGCAAGCCCCTACTGGCGTCTACTTTCACGAAAAATAGAAATTCAATTTAAAGTAAGAAGTCGGACAACCTCTCTGACTGATTAAAATCAGATTCCAAAAATCAGAATCTAGATCCAGTTTATTTTTGCCACAAGCAGCTTTGGCGACACGTGACAAGAGGGGCCAGGAAAAAAAAGCTGCAAGTTTTGCAACTTGACGGGGTTCCTCGCCCCCCAAAACACAGTAGCAGAGCGGCACTGTCATCAAAAAACTCACAAAAAAATGAAAATAACTTACGTAGCATAGCATTCAGCAATATAATAAGTGTCATCTCAATACACATTGAATTAGATAGATACTACAAACATAAGACAAACCATCTATTCATTGCAGGAAAGTTTAAATTTTACGGACATTTAACGAAAGCTTACCGTTACACTCACCTCCAGACGCGAAAGAAAAACACAACAAAGATAACTTATATAAGATGTCGTGCTTCAAAATAAGTGTCATTGAAAATCGGATTGCGCTTCAAAACAGACTGAAGTAGAAGATATAATAAACACAAGACAAGCATTTTTCACTCAATATAGTAAAGCTCCTGAGTTGTATGGGCATTTAATGAAGGTGAGTCAACTTCTTGGGAATATAAGGTAAGTCAATTAACAGTAACGGTAATCTGTAACTCAACCTCTGGAAGCCAAAATTAGTTCTAGATGATGGGATTCGCCATGGATGCCAATGACTTGAGGGATATAGTGATACATTATTTTCAAGTTTGAAGCGAGGTCAAAAATTACTGTAATGTGTCAGCTTAAGGCACGATGATGTGTGACAGTTAATCTATTAGAGGTTACAATGTTAGATACGCTTCGCAGTATTTTATGCTTTATAAATAAAAGGAAGATAACTATAATCACGTGGGACATCTTCAATCATCCTTATCGCTTTTTTTACATTAACCCCAACCTGTCAAAGTTGCTTTTTTGCTGTTGTCCCCCAGACCAGATGGCAATAACAAAGAATTGAATGAAAAAGGGAGTTATATATTAATTGTTTTATAGTTACAGGAAATATTTCTCTTATATTTGTTCATTATCCCAACTACTTTACAAAGTGTTTTATGTATGTAAGAAACGTGGAGATTCCACAAATCATGTGTTCTGAGAACACAACGCCGAGGGTCTTCACGAGCAATACGTAACTGGACCAGCAC